>NC_061162.1:50015186-50130186 GCF_022113875.1 Hydra vulgaris | reverse complement strand
ATATATATATATATATATATATATATATATATATATATATTATATATATATAAACTTGAAATATAATTTTTAACTAATATAAAGCAAAAGATAGTCAAGCCAGTAAACAAAAGTAAATCTTTTATTCTCAAATTATTTATTATTAAAAATATATAAATACATATTTATTTATTTTTCAAAAAATGTACTAATACAACTTATTTTTATATAAAATAAATTGTATTAGTAATTATATTATTTTTATAATCAAATAAACTTTAAGCACTAGAGGCCTTACAAAAAATCTACTGATGATTTTTTGAAAGGCCTCTAGTTCTTAAAGTTTATTTAATTAATTATATAAAAATAATTTGTATTAGTGCATTTTTTGGAAAATAAAAAAAATATACATATATATTTTTAGTAATAAATAATTTGAGAATAAAAGATTTACTTTTGTTTACTGGCTTGACTATCTTTTGCTTTATATTAGTTAAAAATCATATTTCAAGTTTATATATATATATATATATATATATATATATATATATATATATATATATATATATATATATATATATATGTATATATATATATATATACAGTGTCGGCTGGTGGCGTGGGCGAAGTGTGCAAAGCACACAGGCGGCAAATTTTAAGGTCAACATTAAATGTAAAATTGCCAGAAAAACATGTCATTCTAATAAAATTTGATCATAATTAAGGGCGGCATTTTATTTTTTTGCACACACTAAGAAATGCTCACGAGCTGACTCTGTATATATATATATATATATATATATATATATATATATATATATATATATATATATATATATATATATATATATATATATATATATATATATATATATATATATATATATATATATATATATATATATATGTATATATGCTATACACTGCTGCAATAAACATAATATAAAAATACCTTTATTTACTTTTTAATAAATACTCCACTCAATTTACTGCACATAATTTAATAATAATAAAGGTCAGTTTCTACTAATCCTTTTTTCTACAAGAACAGAGAAGGGATCACATGAGCCTGCATAGTTATGCTTTAGATAAACAATAATCTTGAATGACAATCAATTAATAAATTTTATCTTATTTTATCTTATTAAGAATGTCATAAAATTTTTATTTTTTATTACTATACAATAAAGTTTTAAAAATTTATAGTTAGGCTTGATGTCAATATCTTTGTTGCATTTTTTCAGCCAAATTCTAATTAGTGCAGGAATCAAAATAAGTTCAGGATATTGGCAGCCCCCCAGACCATCTTAGAGTCCTGTCAGAGGGGAGCAACTAACATTTTGTCAGAGAAAATAGTTGATTGCCCTTCGCTACTGAGTTTTGGAAACAATCTGAAGAGCACAATGTGGTTTAGTGCAAAGTAGTGCACTAGTTGTAAAGATTTGCAATTCAAGACTTTAAATTTAAATTTCTTTAAATATTTTTTTCTCATTGTAAAAATAACTTAAAACAAATAAACAAAAACGCCTTACTGCATCAACTCTCTTTTCCCAATCATTATTTGGATCAGACAGAACTGAATTTATTCTGTCAAGCTCATTAGGAAATTCTTTTATTGAAAATATCTATAAGTAAGTTAATAATAGTTCTATTCTTAATAAATTCATTCATTTACAAAAATAGTAACAAAACCAAATAAAAAAAAAGTAAAAGACCTTTGGTTCCGGAACTTCTTCCCAAGCTGTTACAAAATCAGTTTCATCTACAGCACCTGATGATACTATGAAAAATAATAATAACTCATTTTATAATGCAAACCAAATACAAATATATTTTAACTAAAATATGAAATATCCAAAAAGCACTAAATTCCTAAACATTATAAAAACAATAACAAATAAAAAAAACTCTTGATTAATTTTGTTGATGAAATAAAATTTAAATAAAATTATTTAACTACAAAAAAAAAGAAACCTAAAAGCAAGAACCTTACTGTTGTGATGAACCAGCATAATGCAAAAAGACCAAGGTAAATAATTTGAAATAAACAATATTTTAGGATTAAAAAATAATCAAGTTATATGAAATATCTATTTAATATATGTAACAATATATATTTTTATTAAAATAGATATATCTGTTTTAATAATATACGCAACAATTTATATATATATATATATATATATATATATATATATATATATATATATATATATATATATATATATATATATATATATATATATATATATATATATATATATATATATATATATATATATATATATATATATATATATATATATATATATATATATATATATATATATACACACACACATACATATTGCAAATGCTGATTGTCAATAAATACTGTGCATGTATTATTTAAAATAAAAAAGCAGCACAATCATTTTATTATAAATACTAAAGACAAATCGTTAACTTTTGATCCCCACCACAACCCTAGTAGCACTGCTTTCAACTTGTTTCTCCATGCACCAGCCTTATTCATCAAGGTTCGTGTTTCAGAGTTATAGAGTTGAGAGAGGGTTATAACCACAACTAAAAGTAGTCTCCTCGGCTGCAGTAGCCTTCATGGCCTTAAGGAGGTGAATTAAAATTATTTTTAAAAAAAATGTCAAGAACAAGGCTCTTACAATACAATCAGATAGTATTCTCTAATGCATGTATTCTTCATGTCAATAAGTTCATTTTGTATGTGCCTTGTTACATTCATTAAATTTTATTTAGTATGTTTGTGGTGAATAAATAAAACTTTTTTTGTATTTATTTGCAAACAACCCACCTTTAAAAAAGCATTTATAAAAACTGGTGGCAATTTACCTGCAGGAAAAACAAATTTTCACAGATCAAATGAGGGGCTAGTACTAATGCTACAAATCACTAAACATCGGAATTGTGCAAAAATAAAGCTCTTGAATATAAAACAGAATGTAGCATGCCATTGTCAAACTTGTGGCTTAGTTTCTACTGTGATCAATTAGAGAATTTTTCTGTGGGATCAAGTTCTTAAAAATTTGCATGTCATGGAATTTTTTTTACTCAAATTGTTCAGCAAAACAACCACAAGAAAGCTCAAGAATACACAATAAACCACAATAAGAATAAAAAACCACAATAATGCAAGAATAACTGATGTCATAATTGATGATAAACTTAATTTTAAAATATAGAAATAAGCAATAATCAGATGTATTTCTAATATTTTCTTTATTAAAAAATCTTTCAATTAAAAACGACCTTTTATACAAAAGCAAGCTGTACAAAAATCTGTTTTACAGTTGTAAGTATAAAAATTATTAAATAAATTAATAAATAAAAACATTTATTTACAATATATTACATCAAAATGGAAAAAAAACTTCAAACATATTCATCATAATGTAATAAAAACTTCTTTAGTTTTATCACATGATGAACTGATCTAGTTAAAAAAATACAAAAAATTTACATATATATACATAAGATTCCATTTTTACTTCATATTTTTCTTTTATTAATTTTTACATAATAATAATAAAGATTGCATAATATATATAAATAGTACTGCCTAATTTACTATATTAAACTTCATTTAATTATTTATTAAACAGCATTTTTAGATCTAGTTGTAAAAAATATTTTATTGTTGATTTAAAAAAATTTAAAGAGAACATCTCTTGCATTATTTATGTAAATTTCATGAATACTTTAAGAAGCCCATTATAAAATGAAATAATAGCTTATTATATCATCAAAGATTTCCAACTATATGTAATAAAAAAACATTAAATTCAAAAAAGAATATATCCATTGATAAAATATTTAACCCTATATCCAAATAAAAAAAAACTAACCAGCATTCATCTTTTCAACACTTGGTTTCTTCTTGTCTCCAGGACTAAAACTGGTACTTCTATTGACTGAACCCTTTAAAGGCTATATACATATAACATATATTATATAAATATATATATTATATAAATATATATATTATATAAATATATATATTATATAAATATATATATTATATAAATATATATAAAAAAAACACTGTATAGTATGTATGGAAACATCATACCTTTTTTTTTTGAGGTGGAGAGTTTTGTTCATTACTTGGCTCATTGCAACCTAAATTATATATGTGTGTATATATGTATGTATGTATATGTATATATATACACATACATGCATATATATAAATATATACATGTATATATATAAATATATATGTATATATATACATATATATGCATATATATACATATATACATATATATATATATATATATATATATATATATATATATATATATATATATGTATATATATATATATATATATATGTATTTAATTTATACATACATACATACATACATGCATACACACATACTTACGTACATATATATACATATATATATATATATATATACACACACACATATATATATATATATATATATATATATATATATATATATATATATATATATATATATATATATATATATATATATGTATGTATGTATTTAATTTATACATACATACATACATGCATACACACATACTTACGTACATATATATACACATATATATATATATATATATATATATATATATACATATATATATATATACATATACATAATATATATATATATATATATATATATATATATATATATATATATATATATATATATATATATATATATATATATATATATATATATATATTAGTTTAGCTATAAGTTTACTTATTGAGTATTTGACCATGAGTTTTCTAATAGTCAATTACAATACCTTTAGAAGCGAATAAGGATTGATAAACTTTAGCCAAGTATTTTCTTTTATCTAATTCAATTTCAAAATCAACCAAAGAAAATTCTAGTACATTATCTGTGTTATTGGATTCAAAAGTATCATTTGTTTGTTGCTTATCAAAATTTAAATTGTTCCATGCATCATCTTCAGTAAACTTTTTATGCAATAGACCTCTCATAACTCTATCTTATGTGAAAAACATCAGCTGCTTTTGTATCTTTAAAGTGTTTTAATTTTAAAATACATAAGAGATAAGACCTTTTTAAACAAAATAAAGTACAACACCCTTTTCTTGTGTACTTAAAACATCAATAATTAAAACAATATATTTGACATTATAAGTTGACACATCAGACAACCAAACATATTTTTAATTACATGACATTCATCATAAAACATCAAACATATATTATCTACTATACAAAGTTTAAACATTTTGCTTTTAAATTCATAAATATTATAAAAAATAAAAATAAAAACTTTTAAACATATTTAAAACTCAGCCAAGTCTTGTTTAACCGACAAATAATACTTAAACAATAATATTTAAACAATAAATATTTTAACAACAAATATTTGTCAACAAATAAAAAAGCATTAAAAAAACATTCTGTTTGAAACAGCAAAAATCAAACACATAAAGAAAAAGAATCAAATTAACAACAGACATTCAAAATTTTTAACTTTCATTTTTTCTTTTAAGTTAAAAATATATTTGATTATACAGAGAACTGTATGTAAATTAGTATTTGAAGGAAAACCTTGAATTAATTCATTCAGGAAAACAATATTAGGATAAAGGAAAGTTGTAATACAGACATCTTGAAATCAATTATGTATACAGAAAATAGTAGTATGAAATTTGTTAAGCTTAAAATCTTTAAAAAAGTAAAATCTTATTTATTTTATATATAAATTTTTAAATTAATTTTAATATCATATATCCAATACTTATCTCAATGACTATTTTGAAAATTTAACTTACTATTCAAATTATTTATTTTAATTGTATTAAAAAAAAAAAAAAAAAAAAAAAAAAAAAAAAAAAAAAAACAATATTGTTTTAACTATTTTTTTTTTAATTTTGTTTTTAACTAACTTTTGTCAAAACTTAAATTTTGTTGTTGTGAAAAAAAAAAAAAAAACACAAAAATGTTACTAAAAATTGTTTCAATCAATTTAATCCAATTTATGTCATTTTAGATATAATTGATATTCACAATAGGAAAACATGTCAAATAAATTAAAAAAAAAAAAAACATTAAATAAAATTACATAAAAATGCATTCAAATATAATCTATCCTTAATTAATTACAAATCAATGAATATACTAGAACTATAAAATTTAAAAATAGACATCACAATGGAAGATTAAAGTAATAATTGATTTTCTATTGTATCTATTGTAGCAACTTTTCATATTGTGTATTAATGGCAACAATATTTCCTGACAACATAATAATTTGCACACTAACATTTTGGCAAGATTAACTTTTTAAAAAGATAATTTAAATCAATATGGTTTCAAATAACATTATAAGCACATATGAATTATTAAACAAAAAATGATAATTTTCACATTCATGATAAATTTGATAATTTTCACAATTTCAAATGATAATTTTCACAATTCAAGAGTCATCCAAATATTAAACAAATTAAGACTAAATACTTTTAATCTTTAATTAACTTTTAAAAAAAAGAAAATATTTATGCAACTCACCGTGGTCAACAAAGTCTCCAGATTTACTTAATTGATCAAACTTACCAAATAGACTAGTTAATCTAAAAAATTATAACTTATTCTCATTTCATATAGTGACATCATTATAACTTATTCTAATATAACTTATAACCAAATTTTTAAATCAAATAGTTTATTTTTTATTATTTTTAAGATTATAAGAAATTACAATTATAATTATGTAATGTATACATTTGCATAATATATTATTATAATTATTATATATAATATTATATTAAAATAATAATATATAAATATATAAATAAATTTATTTCTTTATTTATATATATATATATATATATATATATATATATATATATATATATATATATATATATATATATATATATATATATATATATATATATATATATATATATATATATATATATATATATATATATATATATATATAAATATATATAAATATATATATATATAAATATACATAATTTATATATAAATATATATATATAAATATACATAATTTATATATAAATATATATTTATATATATATATATATATATATGTATATATATATATATTTTTTTTTTTTATTTGCATTCACTCCCAACAAGGCTGCAAGCAACCACTATTAAGTTGGGAGTTACTAGGAAAAAAAAAAGAACAGAGTTATAGAGCAAGGAAACGGTTGACAGAAGACTTAAAAAGTTGAAGGTTGTATGAGTCAGGAAAACATGAAGATGGGAGAGAGTTCCAAAGGATTGAAGTAAATATATATATATATATATATATATAAATATATATATATATATATATATATATATATATATATATATATATATATATATATAAATATAAATATATATATATAAATATATATATATATATATATATATATATATATATATATATATATATATATATATATATGTATGTATGTATGTATGTATGTATGTATGTATGTATGTATGTATGTATGTATGTATGTATGTATGTATGTATGTATGTATGTATGTATGTATGTATATATGTATATATATATATATATATATATATATATATATATATGTGTGTGTGTGTGTATGTGTGTGTATATATATACACTTACTAAAGCGTGTTTTGATAAGCATTTGCTCACTTTTTCTGCTTACTTTAAGCTATACCGTTTTTTTCAAAAAAGAAGAAGAAAAAACAAAGAATGATGAATAAAACGATTGCTTCCCTATCTCAAACCCTCAGTCGATGTAGCAGCACTCCACTGCAAGTCAGGCTATTTGTCAGTGGATGTATGTACTGAAGCCCCCAGCAGCAGGCTATTTCAGTATAACGTCAGATTGCTTACCTTAGTACGCAATACTATTTGTATATATATATATAGATATATATATATATATATATATATATATATATATATATATATATATATATATATATATATATATATATATATATATATATATATATATATATATATATATATATATAATAATCAAATAGTTTATTATTTTTTATAGTTAAAATTTTTCACATCTGTAAAAAAAATAGCAATAAATTAAATATATTCAATATAATAGCAATAAATTTATATATTTATTTATATATTATTATTTTAATATAGTAATATAAACAAGTTAAACTTTGTATCTCAGGTATGTGACAAATGCTTACAAAGCATGTGTGTAGAACATGCTTTGTAAGCATTTGTCACATTGTAAGCATTTGTCACACTACACCGTCACTTTAATTAATTGGTGGTATTAATCTTAATATTAATTGGTGGTAATGGTCTAATGATTATGTTTGATAATTTACATGCTCTAGGCATTAAAACAGTGCTTACTTATGTAAAAATAATCATTTTTATTTGTCGGATTCAAAAATAATTTTTTCCTAAAATATCAATTAAATATTACAATATTACCTAAAATAAGTCCATACTATTTATTTTGAAGTGTTAAGAATAGTATAAAAAACAAACTCACTTTGATTCCTGCATGTTATATTTCAAAAGATCTGCTCTCAAACGATCTCCAACATGTCTATAAATCTCAACTAAAGTACTTATTGCAGTGTCACGAACCTGTAGTAAAATAATGTTATAATTTAAAATTATATGAGAAAAAAAAATCTCAACTTTCTATATCTCAATTTTTTTTTTTCTAAATGTTTTATTGTTTATTAGTAATAGATGTTTTTTACACAGAAACTAAAACACATTTTTATCAAGTAAATTTATAACTTTTTAATAATCTCTAAGCTACTTTATTTTATAATTAGACTTATATATATTATTTTGATTAATAAATTTAAATATTTATAATTATTGTTATAGCTATATACATATATATACTTATAATATAGTTAGTTAACTTCAATTTTTATTATACTATATTATTTCAATTTTAGTTATTACCATTTAATTAAGTTTATCAAATAGAAAAATATGTGAAAAAAATGGAAGCACCAAAAACAAAAGTAGATTGTAATGTATATCAACCCTCAGAATTAGGGTTGGCATTTGACAATGCCTATCCTAATTCTGAGGCAGTTTCAGATTGGCAGTTAAGTCAATTAATTGACCTAACTGCCAATCTGAAAGTGTTTGAGGTCAGCAAAAAATTGCCGACCTCATTTCTGTGTTTTATGGCCTTTGTATCAAATAATTTTTGCTGACCTAAAAAAGATTGAGGTCGGCAAACTATTGCCGACCTCTTTTTTTCTTATTCGGAGGGTTGGTAATATATTAATCAGAATAATGAGGATTTTAATAACTATTTATAAAATATTTAAAATAACTTTAAAAAAAATTAATTTAATGTACTTTTTTTATAAGTATATTATAACTAATTTTGTAAGAAATTAAAACTGTAAGATTGATGACTGCTATAACAATATTTAGATTTCTGTTTGATGTTACTGCATTTAGGAGATGAACAAAAGACCATAAATAAGTAAAAAATTTAAGATGCAAGATATTCTGTATAGCCTTTACTGACAGCAGACAATAGTAAAAAGGCAAAAAAATTTATTTAAAATAGAAAGATTTGAATAGAAGCAATGAGGTAAAGATTATTGTTCTTGAAATATTATAGGCTTCTTATTCACAGTATTAAACGGTCCTTGACGGATAACACTTGCATCATTTGCACTAACCTTTGGGATACCACAAGGTTCCAAATTTGCTCCTGTTATGCTTCTTATCTATATTAATCTTAACACTAATGTGGCTCTATTTACTTCTATAACTGCTTGGGCCTTGCAGAGATTGGTGAATTTTAACCTAAAAAGGAGTCAGTTGTTAAATCGTAACAATTATTACAATGTTGATTTTCTTATAAATAACAACACTCTTACTAAAAGTGCAACTACTTTACATTTTCATGGACTATCTTTTACTAACATCCTCTCATGGAATCATCTATTGAATAATTGTAAAGTTTATTATAGTTGTCTCTCTATATCATTAAGACCATTTTCTAACTCTAAATGCTTTTTAAAATATTATGCTAAATGCTAATTGTCTCTATATCATTAAGACCATTTTCTAACTCTAAATGCATTTTCTAACTCTAAATGCATTTTCTAACTCTAAGTGCTCTTCTCTACCTCTATAAGTCTCTGATCCATCCTTGTAAAAAATACTTTAAAAGATGTTCTTTTACTTTAAAAAGTCCAAAAATGGATTGTAAATATTTTGGGGCTTGCTTTAGTACTGAGCTTGAACCTATCAAGCCTATCGTTGTAAAGTTGCATTCTTTATCTTTTCTACAAATATTACAATTCTAGGTGCTCAAGCAAACTATCACATCTTGCTTTACCAAAAGCCAATATCACGCAACTTGTCAAATGCGACAGAAAGCTAATATCATGCCACTGACAAATTTTATCCTTTTACTGCAACTACTGTTTCACGCTTAAAAACCTATTTAGTTTGTTTCCTCAACCATCAATGCATTGGAATTAATGCTTTGGAATGCTTTCAAATTCCACTTTTTCACATTTTCCTGACTCATGGAATTTATTTAACTCTCTATTCTGATTTTATAATAATTTTAATCGTGTTAACTTAAATAGTGGTTGCTTGTAGCTTTATTTAAAGTGAACTTGTTCAAAATAAATGTAACAAATAAACTAAATTGTGCATTTAAACATTAATTTAAAATAAGAACTCAAATTAATAAAATAATGCAATAAAATTAATAGCAATTTAAGTCAACAGATATCAAAAAAACTTTTTCAAAACAAAGGTCTGATAGTAAGAAGATAACTTTTTAAACTTTAATTTTTTAAATAAAAATTAATTTATTGATATATTTAAGTTTTTAGGGACCACTAAGATGTTTGCTAAAAACATTAACTAGTGGTTCCTAAAGTCATTTTTTTATGATACAACAGATACTAGGTGTTAGGTATTTGTATGAGTATTAACTTTCAAAAATATCATTTACCTGACCAGTAGGATCACTTAACAATTTTACAAGACATGGTGTAAATTTACTGATTTGCATTGATGATGCACCAAACCTAAAATATAACAATAATGTTTCTAAACTTAATATATTACATTTACACAATACTATATTAATTATAAAATATATTTAATAAAACAATAAAACTATTGACTAATAAGAAAAACATATAAAAAATAAACAATATTTAAACAAGGAAACAAAAATTATGCTATTAGATTAATATTAACAACCAATAAACCACTACCAGTACAATATTGCCAGGTGACATTAGTATCAGATGACATTATAGAATGCCAATTTGGCATTATTTTGAAAGAATTTAGGCTCATTATATTGAGGCATTAAAACATTATTAACATTATTGTTATTATTGTTATTATTATTATTATTATTATTATTACTATTATTATTATTATTATTATTATTATTATTATTATTATTATTATTATTATTTGGTATTTGTTTAGTATTTGCTTCTAAATACATTACATATTAATTATATTTTTTTTGAATTACATATTATAAATGTACATAATCAAGCCCTTTTTAAATTTTTAGCATTTTAACTTGTAGAAAATTTTAGCAACTATTCCAGTATAATTTTATATTATATATTATTGACCCCTCCAAAATAGAATAGTTCTTAAAAAATCTAATCAACATATATAAACAATAAATATAACTGAACAACATTTTATTTTAAATAACACTTAAGACTTTGTGTGAAAATGTGAAAACTTATATAAGTCATTTTTATTACAAAATTTTTAAGTTGTAGTGCAAGTTTGTAAAAAAAAAAACTGACCTATTAATAGCTTGTGTTAAACAAATCATTAAAACTTCCCTGACTCTCCAATTTTTATGATTAAAAAATGGCACTAGAAGATCAAAAATAGCCTAAACCAAATAAAAAATCTATTAACTAAGAATTTTAAATAAGAAATTTATTAACTGAGAATTTCAAACATAAAATAACATCTATTAACTGAGGATTTAATTGATCACTAAAAAAAATTGTAACTGACCTGTGGTTTAGATACAGGATCCATATATTTAAAAAGAACATCCAAAGCTTGATCTCGTACCTAAAGAAGTTTATACATGCGATATCGTAAAACATAGCATTTTAGTTTACAAACATTTAATATATCATAAAAACAAAGTGTTTAGTTCACAAACATTTAATATATCGTAAAACATATTGTTTAGTTTACAAACAATTAAAAAAATAACAAAAAAATTTGCAACATACCAATTGTTTTGAATCCCCAAGTCTGTCGACAACTGTTGCTAGAGCTAAATTTAAATATAATATTTAAAAGAATATATCAAGATTTATTTTCATCACCTTTATTATTATTATTATTGTTATTATTATTATTATTATTATTATTATTATTATTATTATTATTATTATTATTATTATTACTATTATTATTATTATTATTATTATTATTATTATCATTATTATTATTATTATTATTGTTATTATTATTATTATTATTATTATTATTATTATTATTATTATTATTATTATTACTATTATTATTATTATTATTATTATTATTATTATCATCATTTTAAGTACTAGTAATAAACAATTCTTTATTTTAAAAGCTTTAAAATAAATATGAACAGTCATATAATTTAAATATATTATATTTAAAAGTTAGTTTTTCATTGAAGCAATTATGATTAAAAATACATCAAAAAGGAGTACATACATCAGTTGTTTGTGTTGTATAAGTTATCAATAAATATCAACAACAAAAAGGAGTACATAAGACAAATCATTTTTTTATGTTGTATAAGTCATCAACAAATCATTTGTTTATGCTGTCATCAACAAATGTCAAAGAGCATAAGCAATCTATTTTTTTTAAACTCTAAAATTAAAAAAAAAATAAAATTGAAATAAAAAGTAAATAAATAATAAAAAATAAAAATAAGAAAATGTTTTAAAATTCCTTTCGTAAGTATAATGAGTAATTTTTTATGTTTTCACAATCCAAAATGTATATTCTAGAAATATGAGTGAATTATGTTAATTGCTAATATAGCTTTCAACACCTATGACAACTATGACAACTAATTTCAACAACTATTACAAGAATAGTCAGAAATAGTTGTATATAACAAAGTGGTTCTTTTTTTTTTGAGAAAATCTTTCCTCCCTTAAATGCATTCTCTGTAATAAAATGACATGTATCTAAAATATCTTTATAAAATTCAAATTTAGCTACCCTTAAACATCAGATGAGTTATTGTTATCATAGAAAATATATTTTATCAAAAACAAAAAAAAATTCTTTAAATATGTCAACCTGGCTTCAAAAGAAGCAAAATTACAAAAATTAATTTTAAAAATAATAACCAATTTAAAAGAAATAATAACAGGCTTTGTTATAAGATTTTGTTTTGTCGAATTACATTTGTTGCATATTTTAAGTACCACATTGTAATTAAATTTAATTTGAAACCACATTAAAAATCATTTTAAGTCTCTATCTCTATAAAATATCTTTAAATGAAACAATGTTGATATAAAAAAAATAGGAATAAAATTTAAATATGTTGTCTGTAGAAAAAATTTCCTTATTTTAAAAAACTTATCTAAACTTATACATTTATTTCTTAAAACATTTATAACACAACATGGTCTCATGTTTGCTTTCTCACAATTTAGTTGTTTTTATTTAATGAGGGGAAAATTATTATTATTTTTTTTTTAAACATCTTTGCTTCCAACAAGGCTGCAAGCAACCACTAATTAGTGTTGGAAGTTACTGGAAGAGAAAAGATGAAGATTGTAGAGCAAGATAACGATTGACAGACAACTTAAAAGATTGCAAATTATATGAATCAGGAAAGCAAGATGAAGGAAGCGAATTCCAAAGAACTGATGTTCGAGGAAAAAAACTAGACAAATATGAGTTTTTGGAGCACTTAGGAACAGTAACAGAAAAAGGATGAGACTTAATTGAATGACAAGTAACACGAGAATGAATTTTAGTAGATAGTACAAGAGACACTAGCTCATTAGAGCAGTGCCCATTATAGTTTGTAGATAAGAGAAAGAGAAGCAACATTACGACGATGTGACAGAGGTTGAAGGTTGGCTGCAAGAGTAAACTATGTTTACAATGCATTTTTGCACCTTGTCTAAAAGAGAAAGGGCATCATTAGAAGATCCACCCCAGATATGGCAAAAGTATTCCATATAAAGAGTAAGAAGTCCAGAGTAAGAAAGTGACGAGCTCGATAAAGAGAAGCAACTTTAGCAGATGCTAATTTTGCAACGGATTTGATATAAGGTTTCCAAGAAAGATCAGAAGTAAGAGTTAATCCTAGAAGATGAAGGGTAGGAGACTCATCGAGTACATTACCGTTCATAAATATAGGAAGGTCTAAATTATTGCGATAACAATTGGCTGAAAAAAATTGAGTTTTATCTGAATTAAAGTTCACCAGCCACTGTGAGCCCCATGCTGTAGAAGAAGTGAGGTCCTTTTCAAGCTCAGATGCTCCCTGCAAGCAATCAGAGGGAGTTGGCTTCTTATCATGACAAGAATAAATGGTAGTATCATCAGCGAACAATGCCACCTTAGATGTGAGAAAATCTGGAAGATCATTAATGTAAACTAAAAAGAGTATAGGGCGAAGGATTGAACCTTGAGGAACCCCTCAGGTTACAGAATAAGAAGAAGAGTGCTGTCCATCGAGGACAACTTTTATACTATGATTGGAAAGGAAGGATTCAATAATCTTAAAGATGTTTCCAGATACACCGTAGGAAGAAAGCTTATGGAGAAGACCAGCATGCCAAACTTTTTCAAACACTTTAGAAATGTCAAGAGCGATGGCCTTAACCTCTCCACCTTTATCTAATGCGCGATAAAACCTATCGGTTATTACTGTTAGCAAATCAGCCGTAGAACGAGAAGATCGAAATCCATATTGATGATCAGAAAGTAGGTTATGAGATTCGAGATGAGAGATTAAGTGTTTTGTAATTAAAGATTCAAAAACCTTGCTTATGACTTTCCTTTATTATTGATACTATTACAGATTCTCCAAAAGTCACAAGAGCCTAATTTTTGTGATGAAATACGAGATTTCATGATATGAGAATAGCGGGCTTTGGCGTTAGACAAAACCTTTTTACAATGACTCTTAGCAGTAATAAACAGACGTCTGTTTTCTGGAGAATTGTTTTGCTGATAGATATGGAAGTAATGGTTTCGATTGGCAATTGCAGCAGCACAATGTGAGGAAAACCATGGAGAAGAGTGAGGCATAACCTGAAATCGTCGAGAGGGAATAAAGAATTCCATGCCAGCCTGAATCCATGAAGTTATGTAAGAAGCACATTTGTCAACAGGAAGACGAAAGAAGCCATCATGAAGAAAATCATGAAAAGAGTCCCAGTCAGCTTTAAGGTAGTTGTAAGATGTACAATGATAGGGGGATTCTGATGGTAAAGAAGAATGAGATAATAGTTTTAGAGACCAAACCATGATCAGAAGCACCTAAAAGTGAGTGTGGAGAAACTGAGCACTGACTAGGATTAGAAACAAGACATAAGTCGAGTAGAGAAGGTATATGATTCGGGTTGTCTGGAAAGCGAGTTGGAAAGTTGACTATTTGAGTTAGGGATTGAGAAAGACAAAAGTTGTGGGCCTTAATGCCTGCGGAGTCACTGACACTAGAGCCAAGCCATTCAGTGTGATGAACATTAAAGTCGCCGACAACAACAATATTGGCTGATGGATAAAGAATAAGGGCTTGGTCAATATAATCAGAAATAACATCAAGTAGAGTGCAGTCTTGAGATGAAGGAGAGCGATATAGAACAAAGAGAAAGGCAATAGAGGGAAGTGGTGCTAAACGAAAGCACATTAAAGAGTAGTCTGTGGATTCAAACCTAGTTTCCTGACAAATGGGTGAATGCTTACGAATGTAAATGCCCAGGCCAAGCATGTGACTATTGGAGTCTTTACGAATTAAAGGAAGATAACCATCAACACTAAGATCACAAGATGAGACAGCTGAACTCAAATTAGTCTCACAAAGAGCAAGTAGGTCTGGTGAACTTTGCAAGAGATAAGACTTAACAGAAGAAAAGTTACTTCGAAGACCACGAATATTGGTGAATGATAGGTTTAGCGAACTTGGTGATGACTGTGGTTTTTTGTGTTTTATAGTTTTTGTTACTTTATTCATTTTTAATTTTGTTAAAGAACTTGACTCGAAACATAGATAGTACTCAGTACACTGTTTTATAGCCCAAGCAATTACCTTATTAAAGGGTGAATTTCCTAACGGTCAAAAAAACTGATAAAAATATTTTTTTTAACATTTTGGCATAAACAAAATCTTTCTGTACTTCTCATAAACTAATTAATTATTTCTAATTGACATTCATTTTAAGAATAATCCAAAATTTAATGATAATGAAAAAAATTTTTAAAAACATTTTTAAAATTAAAAAAAAATCATCTTGTTATAAATTTGTTATATAAAATTCATTAAAAAATTTCTTTACAAAAATTTTGCCAACTGGTATGATTATGATTTATCTGGCAATTCATTTATATACAGTTAAAAGTGCTTTAAGACTTATATAATTACACCTTTGGAACAGAATGAAAAAAATGTATTGACTTGAAATATAAATAATATATAAAAATTAATAAAAAATAAATAATAAAAAAATAGTTGAATGTAAAACAAACATTAAAAAGTAAATAAAATTATATTAGATAAAAAAAAAATATTTTATTAAATGTAATTTAAAATATAATAAAATTTGAAATTTTTTAAAAAAGGAAAGGAGAAAAGAAATTTATATAACTATCTGTATTTTCATCTATAAAAAAATTTATTTCACAACTGCAGTGAAAATGTTTTTTGCAACAATTAATTTCCACATCAACTCTTCTACTAAGTTTAAATATTCTAATTGAAAAAAGTTTTGGCATAACATAAATGTCTCAACGTGTAGATGAAATCGTCATTTCGTATGTAAAATTTAAATAACATATTGTTTCTTAACAAGGCCTGTAATAAATTTTATAAATAGAATATTATTTTTAGATTTTATTCTATAAAAACAAATATTTTTAGTATAAAATTAATTTTTTCACAGTTTTTAAAAATAATTTGATATATAATTAATCTGATATTTTTTCATTTAACATGACTTTTGAGCAATGCTAAGTATTGAACTAACTACTCATGTAAAAGAGCAACAAATTCCTCAATTGGATTTAAAGATTAGTGTTACAACATCATTTTGAATTGATTTCTTTACTTTTATTACATGGATTTAGTTCCACCATTTAGTTCTACCACTTTTATTACATGGATTTAGTTTTACCATATAAATTTTTAATAAGAATATAAATCTTTAATAATTTCTAAACAACAATATATAAATATATAAAATAACCCTTGGAATTAGGAAAAACTAGGTCAGCAATAATTTGCCGACCTCAATCTTTTGTACCTTATCATAAAACTTATCATAAGGCCTTATCATAAAACATAGAAACAAGGTGGACAATATTATGCCAACTCAAACACTTTTAAGTTGGCAGTTAGGTTGGCATTGCCAAATGCCAACCATAATTTTGAGGGTTGATAATATAAAATAAATCTCATAGCAATGCATTTAACATACTCTCCTCTGTGATATATATATTTTTTTTTAAATTCTGATTCACTCCCACCAAAGCTGCAAGCAACCACTATTAAGTTGGGATTAACTAGAAAAAAATAATAGAGTTACAGAGCATGGAAACGGTTGATAGAAGACTTAAAAAGTTGAAGGTTTTTTTGAGTCAGGATAACATGAAGATGGAAGAGAGTTTCAAAGTGTTAAAGTGCGGGGGAAAAAACTAGATGAATAAAAGTTTTTAGAGCATGCAGGGACAGATACACTAAAAGAGTGAGACTTTGATGAATGAGGAGTCAAGCGAGAATGTGTTTTAGTTTATGGAAATAAAAAAGATAGCTCCTTTGAGCAGCGAACATGGTAGTATTTGTAGAAAAGAGAAAGAGATGCAACTCTACAACAATTGGAAAGCAGATGCTAATTTAGTAATTAATTGTATATATGGTTTCTATAAAGTCAGTAATAAAGCATAATCCAAGAAAACATAAAAAGGAGGACTCAGTGAAAGGGTTGCTATTCATTAATTTAGGAATGCCGACAGTAATGCGATAGTTGTTTGCAGTAAATAACTGAGTTTTATTGGAGTTAAAATTTACGAGCCACTGTGAGCCCCAATCTGTTACAGAAGTGAAATCAGATTCAAGATCGGCCACCTAAGCAATCAAAAAGAGAAAACTTTTTGTCGAGTCAGGAGTATAAAGTTGAGTCATCAGCAAAAAGAGCTACCTTAGATGTAAGGTTGTCTGGAAAATCATTAATGTAGATAAGAATTAGAAAAGGACCAAGGAGGTCCCCCATAAGTTACTGGTAATAAAGAAGAGTATTGGCCTTGGAGGATGACTTTAATAAAGCAGTTAGTAAGAAATGATTTGATAATCTCAAAAACTTTTCCAGATACACCATATGAAACAAGTTTATAAAAAAGACCAGCATGCCAAACTTTGTCGAAAGCTTTAGATATGTCAAGAGCAATAGCTCTAGCCTCTTCGCCTCCATAATACATGATAAAATCTTTTAGTCACAGTAGTTAGCAACTCAGCCATAGAACGAGAGAATCGAAAAACCATATTGATTGTCTGACAGTAAGTTATTTGACTCACGATGGGATGTGAGAAATTTGATTTACTTAACCAACTATTGATAAACTATTCAATTTGATTTAGTTTACCAATTGTTACTTGATTTAGTTAATCAACTTGATTTAGTTAACCAATTATACTTGACTTAGTTAACCAATTATACTTGATTTAGTTAATCAATTATACTTGATTTAGTTAACCAATTATTACATAAACTATTTAATTTAATTTAGTTAACCAATTATTAATAAACTATTTAATTTTTAGAATACTTCTCTGGTGAGAAAAAACAGTAACTCAATTTTTCAGAACTTTTTAATTTGGGTAATACTATGCATTTTTATTATTTTGATCTGGCGTTAAAGTAAGAAAACTCTATGTGATCTTTAAGTATCTACTTTAGATGTTTCAATTTCACAGTATCTGCAAGAACGCTTATGAGAATGATTTCCATAATGTATATTCTACAAAATATAAATTGCAGATACTGTATTCTTTCTTATCATGACAGAATAGTTAAAAATATTTAAATACCTTAAACATATTTTTAACTGTCTGCAATTAAAGCAATGATTTCACAATCTCTAAAATCAAAACAGAAACTTCTGAAAATACAATTAACAGTCTTTCTTGATTAAAAAGCAGCATAGCCAATACATTGGTAACCAGTTAATACAATAAAATTATTATGATGTATGTTTTGAACTTAAACATTTTTGTATAATTTTGTATGAGCTGTTTGACTTTTTTTGTTATTCACTTGGCTTCTGCCAACTTTACTTGGTTTATAAAATCTTCACAAAAACCTTACTTGCAAAAAAAAAAAAAAATCACATTTAAAAACCTGTAAATGGCATTTTAATGAAATAGATATCTTAATCAAAAAAATTGTTAGACTCATTGACTCCTAATCATCCTTTAGACTAAATGACTTTTAGTCATTCCTTAAGATTACTTAAAGATTTACTAAGGGACATTGAGTCATCCCTTCATCTTATAGAATTAACTCTTACTTCTAATCTTTCTTGAAAACTATATATCAAATCGATCGCAAAATTAGCATCTGCTAAAGTTGCAACTCATTATTGTGCTTGCTAGGGTACATCATAAACAACAATTTTTAAAAACTGCTTTGTCTGAGTTCTAAATGTGTTATTTATAATAAAATAACACTAGATTTAAACATTTTTTGAACAAAAAATATTTTTGGAGGAGCCCTAACACCCTTGAACATTTAAAGGGTCTCTAATATTTATAAAACTCTAATCTGCCCTTGTATGAAATGTTGTTACCATATCTGGAATGGAGCTTAAAATGATGCCCTTTCTCTTTAAGACAAGTTGGAAAAACATGTTGTAAACATAGTTAGACATGCTCTTGCAGCCAACCTTCAACCATTGTCACATTGTTGTAATGTTGCTTCTATTTCTATTTTTTATAAATACTACAATGGGTGCTCCTCTAAAGAGCTAGCATCTCTTGTGGCATCTACTAAAATTTATTCTTGTGTTACTCATAACACTATTGAGTCTCATCATTTTACTGTGCTTGCATCTAAGTGCTCCATATATACTTTTTTGTCTAGTTTTTTTCCTCAAACATCAGTTCTTTGGAATTCGCTACCTTAATTTCGTTTTCCTGATTTATATAATTTGCAATTTTTCAAGCCCTCTGTTAATCATTATCTTGCTTTAAAAACTTCATCTTTTCTCTTCCAGTAACTTCCATCTCTAATAGTGGTTGCTTGCAGTCTTGTCGGAAGTAAAGATAAAAAATAAAGAGACTTCAGTTTAAACCTCCCTGTTTAAAATGCAAGCTTCATACACCTTATAAAAATTTCTAGTTTAAACCCATGTTGGATTCAACAAATAAATTTTGGAGTGTAAGATGCTCTATTGTGTAATTTAAACAAAATAAGCAACTCTAAATTAATTCTAAATTAATTCTAAATTAAATATTATTAAAATAGTAAATAACAAAAAATTATTAAATTTTAAATTTAATATTTTTTAAAACATAATTTTATGTTTCTAACAATATACATGCATAATTGAAAAAATCCTTACTAGAATTAATATGTGTTTTAAAAGAAGGTCCCATTTGATATGCCAATAAACCTAATATCTCTAATCCTTGACTTGACACCTACAAATATTTTAGTTGCGTTGAATAAAAAAATTATACAAAAAAATGGCTTTGTAGTAAAAACTTAAACTTAAGTTAACATAAAAAACTTCTATAAATAAATTCCTGATTAAATAAGCAATTTAAAAATAACTTAACAGTAAATAACTTTAAATTGAAGATAAATACTACAATACTATAAAACTTTTAGATGAAAGCAAGTTAGACTATCTAGGTTTATAAACCACTGTCTCAGATATTCTATATACTATATAAAAACTCTTAGAAAAAAACTAATAATGTTAGAATTAACTTAAATCAATTCAGTCAAGTCAATTGCCAGGTATTAAAAACTTTGTAAATGTATCCAAAAATTAACAAATACCAAAGCGATTACTTCTTGCTAATTTAAAAGAATTATTTTTTGAATTTAAAATAGAATAACTTCAGTCCAAAATAGAATTTCCCAAATCTGTTTATTTGAAGCCAAAATAATGTTTTTTTCCTAGTCCAAAAGTAATTATGATACCTATATCTGTAAAACACATTGGTTATATATGAAAACCCACTCATTCATTTCTAAACCACAAAGTGAATATTTGAATTAATTAAATTCTACCATATTTCAAAATGAAATTATTGTTCTGGTCGGTAAAATTTTAAACTTGTCATAAAAGATGAAATGTGGAGTTCTCACTGAAAACAACACACTTACATCCTGTTGTTATTTTATATACACTTATATCTTGCAGTTACTTTTTAAATGGTACAAAAAAAGCAAGCATTTTTTAATTTTATACTATCCTTCTAAAGATTTTGGGATACAGTTCAAATGAAATTTTTTTTGCGAAAATACGAGCAATGTCAGATGTGATCCACTGGATCACATCTAACCAATAGTTGGAATTATATTTTGTAAGACTTGTTTTCAGGGCTAGTTTTGAGCATCCAATCGAAGTCTAAATCAAAAATGATAAAATGTTGAATTTACTGAAACTCAGGTTTGGCAGCTACAATAGATCCAACAGCAATTTCTACACATTTTTGGACCTTGTCTAGAAGAGAATGAGCCTCATTAAAAGAAACTGCCTAAATATGACAACAGTATTCCATACAAAAACAAAATAGATTTATAAAAATAAAGAAAGGAAGTAGAAGTAAGAAAATGGAAAACAATAAAAAGAGACAACAAAACAACAAAAAAACAAAAAACAAACAACAAAACAACAAAAAAAATCTGGTAAATCTTAACTTTACAATAGATTAAAATATAATTTCCATGAGTTAGTATTGATGGATAATCCAAGAAGACATAAAGTAGAGTATTCAGGTGCTATCATATATTATTACCATCAATATAGGAATATCAACAAAATTGTGACAATCATTAGCTGTAAACAATAGTTTTGGGATTGAAATTTATATGACACTGCAATCCTAAGGTTTCACAGAAAAGAAATTAGATTTCAGAACAGCTGCTTGTTTTATGTGATCAAAATTAAATGACTTTTTGTCGAGACTTAAGTTTAAGTTATCTCAATAATTCAATTGGATATGACTGATAAGGTAATTTATGTGATGTATGCAAATATTTTTACAAAGAATAAAAAAATCTGAGATAATGGGTTACATGCCTGTCCCATTTCTATATGGAGTATCTCATTATCAACACAAAGAATTTTAATACAAGATAAATCCAAGTTTACTTAAATTTTGTTATTATTACATAATTAAATTATTTTCAGTTTTTATATCCCATGAGAATCTTAGAGTTACCAGAAACACATTTTGGTTTGTCACTGTTTATGAGCAATATAGGCAATAATTTAAGACAATAATATATTAATAATAACTAATTTAACACATTAAAAGACTACCTTAAAATTGCTACTCAGTATCCATGACATTAATCCATCGATAAGTTGTCCAGAATCAAGTTGATTAAATGCTGAAGATTGCAAATATTTTGTCAAATTCTCTGCAACTTTAAGTCTTTTGTGTGTGTCTTGTGTTTGTAATGCAGTAATATAATAATCTATACTTTCATTTGCCATTCTTTGGTTTCGTAATTATTTCAAGATATGGAAATATTTTTTTTTAATTTTAAAATTAAATACTTTCATTATGAAATTACTAAAAAAAAAAATATAAAAATAAAAAAGAGCATAAAGATTTCATCAAACTTGTTGAGACATTGAATTCAAATTTTTTATATGTTCCAATATAAATTTAAATTGAAACTAAGTGAATAAATTACAAATTACCAAAGAAATGTTAACCATTTTTAATGGTAACTTTTATTGCACCAATAAATTTATGATTGCAAAAACAAGCATTTCCTTAATTAACTCAGTATATCATGTTTATCCTTATTTGTTAGCCAATGAATTGCAGTCATGGCGCAGTGGTAACGCACTTGCCTCAGAAACAAAATACCCCTAGTTCAAACCCCACCTTTGGGCAAGTTTTGCGACATTGGTTAGGAAGGAGGTGTGAATTTCATACACTTATTTATAGTTATCATTCAATGGATGTACACTGATTTACAATTTGATAAACATAGCCTATAATTTATGATATGCATTTGAAAAGAACAGAGTAAATAAAATATCTAAATTACTTAACTAATCCTGATATACTTAAACGCAAAAAATTAGTTTTTAAACTTATATAAACAAATATGACTGTGGCTATAATAAACTGAATCAGAAAAATTTATGATAAATATCAAATGAATTGCATGGACAAAAACAAACTTTTGAAAGTTATATATATCAATGCATCAGCAATAAAACTTTTCAACAAGATACAGCCATCAGTAAAAAAAAAAAAAAAAAAAAAAAAACAGGTAAAGCTGCAAATCAAATGAAAATTATTTGTATTAAAATTCATCTTTAGCAGATAACAACTTAAAACTTTATAAAAAAAATCTTATATAGTAACTTATAAGTAAGGTGTAATCTACAAATATTATTTAGCAAAAAAATTAAGAAATACTTTGTGTAGCAAAAAAAAAAATCAAAATACTTTAACTTTGTTTTAAAATAATAAAAGATTTCCAAAAATATTTACAATTTAATCAAGAAATCAACTCAAACAATTTTTTTAACACTGAAAAAAAAAAAATAATTTAAATATGTATTAACAATGTTTCATGTATTTTGTACATTGTCATTGTAATTCAATGAATAACCATCAATATTTCAGTAGAATTGGCAACTTGGTTTTGGATTTCAACATTATTTAAGAAAATATACTTACAAAATTTGAGATTTTTTATTGCATGTTATATTGCTGTTACAAATAAAATCATAAAACTAATATTATTTTTAGTATATGTTAAAAATATTTTTTAATACTTTAAAAATATTTTTAAAGTTTTAAACTTGGTAACTTAATTTAATATATTTGAATTTTATTAAACATTCAGTTGTCTGCTATGTTTTAAAATTTTGCTTAAAAGACCTTTTAATTAATATAAATTAAAAAAAATTAATCCAAATTAAGAACCCTATTAATGTGAGATTTAATAGATTAAGTAAATCAATAAAAATTATTTAATTTTAACTGAAATAAAAGTATAACTAAGCTTTAAATTATTGTTCTTTTAAAATTTTGAAAAAATATTTTATTATTACATATTTTTTTAAATTTATTTTTCTTAAATATTTTTTAAAAACAGAACATTAATATCAGCTATATTAAAATATTAAAAAATGTATTTCTTTAGATCTTTCATTAAAAAAAAAAGTTTTAAAAAATTATATTAAAAGCAACTTATAGACTGCAAATAATTTTTTTTTAATAACTCGTATCCAAAAATGTATACTCAGAAATATATATATATATATATATATATATATATATATATATATATATATATATATATATATATATATACATATATATATACATATATATATACATATATATATATATATATACATATATATACATATATATATACATATATATATATATATATATATATATACATATATATAAATATATATATATATATATACATATATATATATACATATATATATATATATATATATATATATATATATATATATATATATATATATATATATATATATATATATATATATATATATATATATATATATATATGTATATATATACATACATATATATATATATATATATATATATATATATATATATATATATATATATATATATATATATATATATATATATATACATATATATATATATATATATATATTGCTAATTTTCCAATGTGTTTGCAGCATTTAAATATAATTTATGTTTACAAAAATTAATGTTTAAGTACAATCCTTTTGAATTTTCAAAATATAGTTTTTTGTACCAATGAATGGGGAGCATTGGTACACAGCAAGGGTAGCATTGGTTAACATTAATACATAAAGAGAAATTTCAAACTAAATCATTGTATATTTAAGAAAAAAGAAAACTAATATTTAATTAAATTAATAAAACAAATACTACTTAAATTAGCTAAAAAAAGCTACAGGCTGTTTTTGACCACAAACTGTACATTTAACACCATTATTATAGGTATATATATATATATATATATATATATATATATATATATATATATATATATATATATATATATATATATATATATATATATATATATATATATATACATACATATATATATATATATATACATACATATATATATATATATACATACATATATATATATATATTTATATATATATATACATACATACATATATATATATATATATATATACATATATATATATATATATACATATATATATATATATATATATACATATATATGCATATATATATGCGTATATATATATATATATATATATATATATATATATATGTATATATGCGTATATATATATGTATTATATATATATATATATATATATATATATATATATATATATATATATATATATATATATATATATATATATATTACATTTATGTATGAACAGCATTAGACGAACACTGAAATAGGTAGCTGTGAGGGCTTCAGTACATACATCATCAATCTTATAATCTGCTGCTAGTAAGAGTGCAGCTACAGTGACTAAGGGTTAGGGCTGGGGCAGCAATCTTTTCTTTTATTTATACTTTTTCCTAAACATTAGAGCGCACATTTTAAGAAATAAAGTGCAAAAAATATATTAGGAAAATGCATCCTTAGGTGAGAATTGTTCATATCAGGCTTGGCTAGTTAAATACACATAAACATACAGCAGGTCCAAACTGCTTACATTTTATCTTTCGATGGTGAAACATTATTAGATTATATAATAACTGTGAAACTAACTAAAGTAAAACGCCTTCAGTTAAATGAATATAAATCTCCAGGACCAGACATCGTAAAATCAATTGTAGAAAAAAATCTAAAATGTTGTGCATCTGTCTTTGCTTTAACGCTGCTATATTTTTTTAAAAATCACTCAAAACTAGAAGAGTAAAAATTAAATGAAATTTAGCAGATTGGGTTTTATCTGAATTAAAGATCACCAGCCACTGTGAGCCTATGCTGTAGCAAAAGTCAAAAGTTGGAGGGGGCATTTGAGCTTGAAATCCTTTTCAAGCTCAATGCCCCCTCCAAACAATCACAGAGTGTTGGCTTCTTATCAAGACAAGAATAAATGTTAGTATCATCAACAAACAATGCAACAATATTTAGAAGATTGTAAATATAAATTATAAAGAGCATAGGGCCATGAATAGAACCTTTAAAGTTACAGGAAATGAAAAAGAGTGCTGTCCATCAAGGATGCAACAATATCCGGAAGATTATTAACACAACAATATCTGGAAGATTTTTAATGTAAATTAGAAAGAGTATAGGGCCAAGAAAAGAAAGAACCTTAAGGAGCCTCCATAGTTACAGGATATGAAGAAGAGTGTTGTCTATCGATGACAACTTTTATACTATGATTGGAAAGGAATGATTCAATAATCTTAAATATTTTACCTAATACTTCGTAAAAAGAAAGCTTATAGAGAAGACCAACATACCAAACTTTATCAAAAGCTTTAGAAATGTCAAGAGCATGAACCTCTTTACCTCTATCTAATGCACAATAAAACCTATCAGTTATTACTATTAGCAAATCAGCTGCAGAACAAAAAGATCGAAATCCATATTGGTGATCAGAAAGTAAGTTATTAGATTCAAGATGAGAGATTTAGTGTTTGTTAATTTAAGATTCAAAAACCTTGTTTATGATAGATAACAGGTATGTTATCCGGACCTTAACCTGTAGAAGAGTCTTAGCAGGAAATCATTTTAGATACAGAAGCTGGAGTGATACAAATGTCAAGCAAAGGATCAACTTGATTGTTGGCAAAATCAGGTAAAAGACAACTAGTGAAATCAAAAGATGATATTGATGAAAAGTTTTTAGCAAACAATTCAACTTTGTCATTAGGTGACAAAACAAAATCTGAACCATACAAGAGAGGTGGAATAACAGATTTGCCCTTATTATTAATACTGTTAAAGATTCTCCAGAAGTCACGAGAGCCTAATTTTTGAGATGAAATACAAGATTTCATGATCTGAGAACAGCAGGCTTTGACATTAGACAAAACCTTTTTACAATGGTGTCTAGCGATAGAAAACAGACATCTATTTTTCAGAGAATTATTTTGCTGGTAGTTATAGAAGTAATGGTTTTAATTGGAAATTGCAGCAGCACAATGCAAGGAAAACCATGTAAAAAAGTGAAGCTGGACCTGGAATTGTTAAGAGGGAATAAAAGATTCCATGCCAGCCTGAATCCAAGAAGTTATGTAAAAAGCACATTGGTCAGCAGGAAGAGGAAAGATTTCTACCCAAGGGCCATCACGAAGAAAATCACGGTAAGAGTCCCAGTCAGCTTTAAGGTAGTTGTAAGAGGTACAATGATAAGGGGATTCTGATGAAGAAGAATGATATAGTTTTAGAGAGATCAAATTGAGATCAGAAGCACCAAAGCATGAACGTGGAGAAACTAAGCACTGATCAGAAACAAGACATAAGTTGAGTAAAAAAGGTAAATGATTCAAGTTGTCTGGAAAGCAAGTTGGAAAGTTGACTATTTGAGTTAGAGATTAAGAAAGGTAAAAGTTGAGGGCCTTAACGCCTGTGTTATTCAGTGTGATGAGTATTAAAGTCACCA
Organism: Hydra vulgaris; assembly: GCF_022113875.1. Classification (NCBI taxonomy): domain Eukaryota; kingdom Metazoa; phylum Cnidaria; class Hydrozoa; order Anthoathecata; family Hydridae; genus Hydra; species Hydra vulgaris. Next base: position 50,102,129 of record NC_061162.1, on the reverse strand, counting down.
ACAACAACAATATTGGCTGATGGATAAAGAGAGAGTGCTTGGTCAATTTCATCAGTAATAATATCAAAAAGAGGGCAGTCTTTAGATGAAGGAAAGGGATATAGAGCAAAGAGAAAAGCAATAGAGTGAAGTGGTGCTAAACAAAAGCACATAAAAGAATAGCTAGTGGATTCAAACCTAGTTTCCCGACAAATGGGTGAATTCTTACAAATGTTAATTCCCAGGCCAAGCATGTGACTATTGGAATCTTTACAAATTAAAGGAAGATAACCATCAATACAAGATCATAAGATGAGACAGCCAAATTCAAATTAGTCTCACAATAAGCAAGTAGGTCTGGTGAACTTTGCAAGAGATAAGACTCAACAGAAGAAAAGTTACTTTGAAGACCATGAATATTAGTGAATGAAAGGTTTAAAGAACCTCTTTAAAGTACTCAAAAGTAATCTGATACAGTATACAAACATGCTAAATAATGATCTTTTAAATAAGCATTAACATGGATATCAAACCCTTGGTGCATGTAATTTTTTTTTTTTTAATTTCTTTTAAATTTTTATTTAATCAACTAAATTTTTTATTTACTAGTCGAGAAGGAAGCATCGTAATAGTAGAGCTAATCAATTTAGTCGAGACTAGTTGAGACATTTCAATCAATCAATCTGGTCGAGACTAGTTGAGACTAATCAATCTAGTCGAGACTAGTTGAGACATTTACTAGTCGAGAAAGAAGCATCGTAATAGTAGAGTTAATCCATCAGTTTCCTTCATACTGAAGTACTATTCTTACACTGAGTAAACAGAGCCGGGATTTGAACCCGCAATCATGCTGCTACAGCCAATAATTATTCTGAACTTTTTAGCAGCGCTTTAACCAAATGAACTATCCGGGCTCAAAATATATACACTCCAATAAGCCTATGGATAACCAAATCAGTCCATGTATATACACTTTAAAACGTCGAAAAAAAAGAATTTTAAAAATACAACTTTTATATCCTATCTTACATACTTAGTAAAATCTCTTACCTTCCACAAGAAGTAGCAGATAATATTCAACAACAGTGCCTTGATAATATATTTCTTTCTTAACATAGTCAAATACAAAGTTAATTATATTGACCGAGGTGTAAAACCAGTCATAAGTTTAAGTAAAGCAAAATTTTTGAAGTTGCAAAATCATAGAAATACTATGACCTTAAGTCTTAAATTAATCAAACATTGGTCTAGCCTATATAATAAAATCGCTCCTAAAGAATATCTCTTTAAACAAGTCTAAATATATGGTGGATGGTCTCAACCTGTGCTTATATCTGCTTACCACACTTATTGCTAATGGCACTTTACCTACACTTTAGTGTCGTACCTAGTCAACATTAGGCCAGCAAAATTTTCACTATGATTTTTTGTATCCTGTTATAAAAGGATAAGTGATGAATAGATTATAAAAGCATTGCTTTTAATAACTGCTCTGTGAGATATATTACAATTAGTTTTTTTTTGTTTTTTTTTTTGTATGTATTTAGGTGCTCCGAGAAGCCCTTACGGTCTTATCATAGATCACCGCGGGTGAGCATTTAACAGGAAGTTCACGCCTCCTTCCATACCAATGTCGCTTGTTGGGCTAGAGCTGGCATCGAACCTCGGACCTCTGGGTTCTGAGCCAGAACTCTAACCACTGCGCCATGGCTGCTCAAAGTTAAGAGTTTTTTTTTGTATAACACTGTAGTGTTTCTTATTTTTTATTGCTTTGATAAAAAACCTTGACTTATTTTAAATTTAAAAAAGTTTAATGTTTCTTAATACATTTCTAAAATAAAATGGTTCTTTTCCAAATGTGTTTACTATAACATAGCCATACTAAAAAAAAACTTTTGTACTAAACATTCTGATCTTAAAATAATATTAAACTAGTCTTAAGCATGTAAATGAACAGTTTTATCTAATAAAATAAATAACATTTGTCGTATTAAAGCAAAGATAAATTGGCTTTTACGTCAACATTACTAAATGTCAATTTTGCCTGCTGGTTATTTTTATCTCTGTGACCAATAAAACTAAATCAAAAATGCAAGTCTCTCAAAACTGTTTACTAGAAGCAGCTGGTATTAATCCTCATAATACAACCTACCATGGTACTTAACTAATTGATGGAAATTTTTGATGTTGTATGACTTAGAACACTCAAATGAACTGTTAAAAAACCAAACCATCTAATCTCACTTTAGGCTACACAAGAACCATCATTTAAATTCCATTTTCAAACTCAACACTAGTTCCACAAAATCAGCATTTAAACACATATCTACAAAAATTTATAATTAATTTAAACCAGGTGCTAATTCTAACTTTTACATTATCTGAATACATTCAATCACTTGTCAATAGATAACTTTAAAACATAGGACTATTAGTTTTTGCAAACCTAATTCAAACATTTTTTTTTTTTTTATATATTCAATCATATTAATAAAATTTACAAATTTCATCGTAAATTAATATAAATTGGTTAGGTGTCACTCATATAGTTACAAACTAGTCAATGGTGTGACACCTAAAAAACATAAAAATTTCACGAAAAAATAAATAAATAAATAAATAGAAGAAAAAAAAAAAAAAAAAAAGAAACAAAAGCAAACAAAACAAAACAAAAAAAAAAAGAAAAAAAAAAAATTTATTCAATAAAAGAATATATTAAAACAAAATATTGAAACAATAAAAACAAAACAAAAAAAACAAAAACAAACTTTCTTAATAATAAAAAAAATATATAAAATAAAAAAATTTTAACCTCATTATGTTAAAAGGTTACTAAAATGGGGTAGGTAAGGTTCTTACGCTATAATAACTATAATAAGCTATAAATATAAGTCACATTAGCTAGTATTTTGAATATTTTAATTTTTACATATTTACAATTTTATTTGTAACATAACATATATAATAGTATATTTCATCTGATTTTTAAACTTGTGATTTTTTAATTCACATTAATTTACTATTTTTAAACCCTTCTTGTTGAACCTGTAATTTTTTTTTAAATCCTATTATTTTACTAATTCAAAACCTCTCTCTTTGTATAGTTTATATCCATAAGTCTTATAATTGCTGTTCTAAATTACTGACGCAAAAAAAATCATGAGTAAACTAAAGTCCCTGATAGAAAACAATTAGCTCAAAAAAATAGTTCATAAAAATTAGTGGTTGCACATATGCCTATATAATAACAGGTTTATACATTTATATTGCATATTCCATCATTTTCAATTTTCCATACAAAATAGAAACACCAAAGTAAAAAAATTCTTTAAGTAGTCAGAATTGACAACGGCTATCAAGGCTGGTACCAAGACAAATGCACGAACTAAATAGTCAATGCATCAGCAAGTTGATGTATATGCTGCATACTCTGCACACATGACTCTGACTATCCCTTGTGAGCCCCCTGCTGTTACCAAAAAAAAAATGATGAAAATAAATTTTATTGCTGTGATAAATTGTTTTTATTTTTTTTAATTTTTCCAAGAGATTTCAAAGATTCTAAGAGACTACATTTTTTTTAATATATGAACAACCCTATTGGAATATAATCCATAAAAAAACAATTTATATGCCTATGGTGACAGCTTTAACTACGTACAGAGAAATTATTTTAATAGTGATTGTTATGAATAATAAAGAAATTGATTATCTGTATGCAATATCATTCAATATTTAAAACTGTGCAATTAATTATTATTTATAATATATATTTAAAATATGTTCATACTTAATTATTGAAAATATTTTATATCACATCACAAATTCAACTGCTGATTAAAGTAAATCATTATATATATATATATACAGTGTCGCTAAAAAGTCAGTTGAAAATTAAAAACCAAGACTATTTAGGCATTATTTTATGAGAAGATATTTATGGGTAGAAAAGTATTTAGTTAAATAGAAAACAAAAAGAATGTTTGAAATAAAAATAGAACAGCAGTCAATTAAGGTTAGAACGATAAAAAATTAGGTAAAACGCAAAAAGGCGTTGCTCAAAAGTTTGATAAAATCATCCTCGATCTTTAATTTTGCAGCAGAAGCAAAGACATTTCGCTGTACAATGTCGAGATAAACTTCTTTGGTCATTTTGCCATTGATTAACTCGATAATACCAGGATCATTCCATGAAATAGAACCCCACAGCATCACTGACCCACCACCAAACTCAACTGTAGGTATCATATGCTGCATTAAAAACTCCTCACTCTTTTTTTTGAAAACCATTCTTCTTCTCTTTATTGATTGGAGTTCAAACTTGCATTGTCTGTCCAAATTACAGATTTCCAGACTTCAAGTGGCAACTTTATATGCATTTTAGTAAACACCAGCCTTTTTCTTCGATTATTTATAGAGATGAATGGTTTTTTTCGTATCGCTCTACCCTATCATCCGACATCATTCCATCTATCATTCCTTGCAGTTGTCTTCCTTGGTCGACCTGATCTTATTGAATTTTCTGCAGTTTTTCGCTGGTTCATTTGCTTAACGATCATCCTTATATCTTCCGCACTCAAATACAAATATCTTTGCTAATTCTCCTAATGACTTTCCTTCTTTCTTAATTAAACAATAAATTTCAATCCTGGTATCAGTCGAAGTTTCACGGTGTGCTATCTCAAAAAAGTTTATTTTGTCAATATGCAGTTCAAAATAAATAGTGACATTTAAAATAATATTTAACTTAATTAAGTCATTATTCTGCTTATTTCATTAACTTACCAGTGACTATATATTTAAAAAAATACTTGTCAACTGACTTGGATTTAGCCAAATTTATAAATTGTGATATATTAACTCATCTATTTAAATTTTGTGCTATTTTTGTAATACTTTTAAAAAGTAACTTTATCTCGAAGGGAATTTTGCAATATTTTGTTTTTCTTTTTGGTTTTTAATCGCAATACAGCAGTTTTTCACAAAATATACGCCTGTCAACTCACTTTTGAGCGTCACTGTGTATATATATATATATATATATATATATATATATATATATATATATATTATATATATATATATATATATATATATATATATATATATATATATATATATATATATATATATATATATATATATATATATATATATATATATATATATATATATATATATATATACAGTGACGCTCAAAAGTGAGTTGACAGGCGTATATTATATATATATATATATATATATATATATATATATATATATATATACATATATATATATATATATATATATATATATATATATAATATATGCCTGTCAACTCACTTTTAAGCGTCACTGTGTATATATATATATATATATATATATATATATATATATATATATATATATATATATATATATATATATATATATATATATACAGTGACGCTCAAAAGTGAGTTGACAGGCGTATATTATATATATATATATATATATATATATATATATATATATATAATATATACATATATATATATATATATATATATATATATATATATATATATATAATATATGCCTGTCAACTCACTTTTAAGCGTCACTGTGTATATATATATATATATATATATATATATATATATATATACAGTGACGCTCAAAAGTGAGTTGACAGGCGTATATTATATATATATATATATATATATATATATATATATATATATATATATATATATATATATATATATATATATATATATATAATATATGCCTGTCAACTCACTTTTAAGCGTCACTGTATATATATATATATATATATATATATATATATATATATATATATATATATATATATATATATATATATATATATATATATATATATAATATATGCCTGTCAACTCACTTTTAAGCGTCACTGTATATATATATATATATATATATATATATATATATATATATATATATATATATATATATATATATATATATATATATATATATATATATATATATATATATATATACAGTATATATATGATTATATATACTGTATATATATATTCCAATACAGTCAGCGATTTTATATTAGTCATCCCTTGACTAGAAATCAACTTAGAAATTACTCCATAATATATATGCATTTATATATGCATTATATATATGCATTTTATTTTTTATACTTTTTTATATTTAATGTTTAAAAAAATGTTTCAGTAAATAAACACAAAAAAAGTTAGTAAATGTTATATATATTATATATATAAATCTATATATATATATATATATGTGTATATATACATTATATATATGCATTTTTTTTTTATACTTAGTTTTATAAAAATGTTCAATTGAATAAACACAAAAAAAAATTATTATATAATAATTGATAATTAAGTTGATTTGTTGTGGAATAACTACCTATTTTGATTTGTTGTGGAAAAATTAAAAACCTAATTAAATAATAAAAGTTATTCACTGAATAGTATACAGTAGTGTATTTTTTCGTTTCCAATTGCTAAATATAAATTTTTGCAGCACGATTGATTTTACCCATTTTTACATCTTTGAAATTTTTATGTACTTTTAAAATATTTGTAAGTTATAGTTTTTAAAAAATTTTAAAATTACTTCCTTGTAAAAGAACGTAAATAATAAACCTAACATACTTTTTGCTTTCAGGATAATGGAATTCCAAGTAACGTTTAGTAAAAAATACAAGTTTAAAATTAAAATAAATATTTAGTAAAAATCTAAAACATTATAAATAAATAGCAAAAAGCATTGATTGTTTGTTTGTTTGTTTTTTTCTTATTATGGTCTATTGACGGAACACTACCTTGACAGCATTTTGAATAGTGTGTGGCGTTGAAATTTTGCAAAGCCAAAAAAAATATACAAATTTAAAACCTGTGCAATTATATAAAGCTTTAACCACAGGTTTTTAATATTACCGGTAAAATATGTTGTAAATATTTTAGCGTACTAAAACTGGCCATCTTTATCAAGTAGCGCCAGACCTTGAGAAAAATGTTCTTTTTGTCAAGCTAATTGCGGAAAATATCCAGGACCAGATGACGTCAACACTGACTAAAGATCGAAAATTATATTTTCACTAATTTATTATCAACTCATATTAACTACACCAAAATCAAAAGAACGAATAAACTAACGTTAGTTTATTCGCTCATTTGATTTTGGTGTAGTTAATATGAGTTAATATTGGTGTAGTTAATATATATATATATATATATATATATATATATATATATATATATATATATATATATATATATATATATATATATATATATATACACACATATAAATATATATATATATATATATATATATATATATATATATATATATATATATATATATAAATTAGTAGAAAATCACTTAGCAAAATTTCTCATTTAACACTGTGTTTCATCAATAAAGACTCATCAGATATACGTTTGTATTGGAGAAAATAGCCGACGTTCGCGATGCATTTATATATATATATATATATATATATATATATATATATATATATATATATATATATATATATATATATATATATATATATATATATATATATATATATATATATATATATATATATATATATATATATATATATATATATATATATACATATATATATATATATAATTCCAGACAACATTAGGCAACAAGTTTATTACTCACACAAAAAAAAAGTTTTTGTATCGCAAAAAAATATTGACAATTTTTAAAAATGTAAGTTTTTATTTGTTAATAGCTAAGTAGGTTAACAATTTTAAAATAATTATTTATTTATTCATTATAAGTATATCACAAAATACAAAAGAATTTATAAAAGTATGTATATATATATATATATATAAGGCTTATAGAATTAATGTTATTTATTTAAAGATTTATAGAGATATAAAAGGATTTTTAACGTATTATATTCCGGAATTTCAATAAAACAAACCCTATAAAATTAATTTTAACAGTATATTGAGTTTTTTTCCGAAAAACATCAACGAACTTCCTAGTAAGACCACTTGACAATATAATATATAATTTATTAGCATTGGAATTTTTTCAACACATTTTTAAAAAAATCGCCTTTAAAAATGGCCTCTGATATTTAATATTTAAAAAATATACAATTTAATTTACGCAAATTTTTTAAATTAATCGCAACATTTTGCAACAGTTCTTTACTTTATAGTAGAAGGTTGAGTTTTTGTTCAAATGAAAAAAGCAACTTGATATGAAGCTGTTTCGACAACAATTTGTTTTTAAACTGCAATATTGTTAAAAACTTATTCGCGCTTATAATTAATTTACTTTAAGTATCCAGTGGGCATGTGTTGCCTTTAAGACGTCCGGACATATATTTTAAGTCTGACGGACGTCTTAAAAGCAACACATGCCCACGACATAGGAAAGCAGGTGTCCACTGGTTACTTTTAAAAAATTAAAATTTTTATGACAATTACTATTATTATAGTAATAACATTCTAATAATGTTAATTTAATAATTAAAAAATATTGAGTTGTTTATATTGTGCAGAGTTTATGACGGAACTACTTTGATTAAAATATAGCTTATAATAAATTATCTTGATTTGATATCTGTCTATCTGTCTATCTATCTATCTATCTATCTATCTATCTATATATATATATATATATATATATATATATATATATATATATATATATATATAATATATATATATATATATATATATATATATATATATATATATATATATATATATATATATATATATATATATATATATATACATATATATATATATATATATATATATATATATATATATATATATATATATATATATATATATATATTATATATATATATATATATATATATATATATATATATATATATATATATATTATATAATTGTTCCAATGAATACGGATCAACGTTGATGTATATAAACCAACGTTAATCAATACACATTGGATTAACGTTACGTTATAAACATTGGATCAACGTTTATCCATATACATTGAATCAATGTTGGGTTAAGATCAGAAAAACAACCAACTTTTGTGATGTTTTTACATACGTTGGACCAATATAATTTTGTTAACTATTTTTATTAACGTCATTATTAAGATTTTCATAAATATAAAAAGGATAAAACTAATATTGGATCAAAGTTTGTATCGGAGAAAATAGCCGACGTTCGCGATGCATTTACATACGTTGGCTCAACGTAAGTGTGCTAGCTGGAATATTATGTACTAATGGATATATCCCTGGTACAGTTTGCTTTGATATTTAATAATGACATCATTTAATAATCATATTATCAAATGATATATAAAATCACTTTCACAGTTACCATATGCTATTATTAATAGCATATAACAATTATGATAGTACAACTGCTGAACGATAGCTCTTCTAATAAATTAATAACACATGATTTAATATTATAATATATGACATCTCCTTTGAAGAGATATTGTTCTGCAGAACGGCATCTCTTTTGAAGTGATGAGGTTCTGCTAAAACATTTCACATATATCACAAAAGCTATGCAAAGATTTTATTTTCATATATCTTTTCATGTATACCTAAATATTCCTGAAATATATAATATTAAAAGGTAAAAATTAAAACATAAATCAAATGAATTTTCATTTAACTTCTTGTTTAGTTTAATTTTGATCTAGCAATTTTAGTTTTCACGCCTAATGTTTATTTTTCTGCTTATGTTTCATTTAAAGTTAACCGGGCGCGATTATACCTATTTTTGATTAATACGTGACTATTTACAATACCAGAAGTGCCTGTGTCGTGAAATAAATTACCCCCATAATAAATTAACTTCCGTTGCGTCAAAAGTTAACCTGGGAGTTAATCTATTTCAAAATAGATCAACTCCCCTTAAAATAACCCATGTTCACGAAACAGTTTAACTCCAAAGATAAATCAACTACTCTTTAATCTTAACTTATACAGATTAAAAAATAAGTATTCCAACTTCAGTTTTACTAAAACTGAAGTTAGAATACTTATTTTTTACTAAACTTAATACTAAAATTACTAAATTAATAGTAAAATTACTAAATTAATACTAAAATTACTAAATTGATACTAAAACTTTTAGTATTAATATTTTACAAGCGTGTTTATTTTCTTATATATCGTCAACCCGGAATGTCGAATACGACAAGTGTCGTATTCGAAAAAAATGCCTTATATATGCGAATTATCTATTTTTTGTGGACTTATTTTTAAAAAAATTATCCGATAGCTCAATTAAATTTTTGGTTGAAACTTTTTTTCCAGTGAGCAAACCGAAGTTTCGCATTTTTTATAAAATCCTGACCCGAATATAATAAGTGCTTGTATCTCGAATATGTTTTTAATAGTATATATAAGAAATTTTGCCATAATATATTAGAAAGAATTATTTAATATAATAAACCTATTAAATTATTTATCTATCGCAAATTATCATAAGAAAATGAGTGTAAGCGGTTTAAATAAATTTAAATAATTCGGGTCTTGATTTTAAAAAAAAGCACAAAACCTGGATTTGCTCACTGGAAAAAAATATCGACCTAAATTTTTTTCCAATATAGTTCAATAGATCATTTGTCGTAAACAAACTTCTTATACGAGACGCTCGACGCACATTTTTTGTACTTGCGTAGTAGCGTTCTATTTGCTCACATGACTTTAGATTTACTACGTAAGGTGGTGTTCGATTGACGTCACGATGTAAACATTGTTATTCTGACGCCATCTTGTAGGTCAAACAAATGCGCATTAGTTTAATCCGAGGCTAATTGAAGACCTCGGTGCAAAAAAGATTCATTTTGGAAAATTGTTCAGAAGAAAAAAAAAAACGGAATAATTTTATATGTAGGGAATACGTATTTTTCTACCAAATCATGTGTTTAATTATTCCAGAAGTGCTTTGATCTATGTCATTTTTATACTAACTGATAGAACTTCTTTTATATACTCATATTCCATTAAAACCTGAAAATTGATAAAAAGTGGAGTTACATCGTTTTTGCACCGAGGTCTTCAATTACTATTATCTGTTAATGTGGTTCCTATCGAAAAAACTGTTAAAAAGTTTATTATTTTCAATAAATTTATCTAAAATTCTCTTTCTAATGATATAATTTTTTTTCAATTTTTGTTCAAACTCAAACTCATTATTAAATAACTTATTTTCTAAACACTGTCAAACAAGGTAATTATCCTTAGCAACTAAATAAATTGTAAATAATTTAAACAATAATGCGATACAAACGAGCAAAACCACAAACTTAGAAGAATGTATCATTTTAGAGGCAATCAACACTTGTATAAAAAAGTTGTAAAAGATCCAAATGATTCCGATTTTACTATGAACTAAAATACTATAAACTTCAAATTGTTGAAAACTTATGTTTACCTTTAGATAAAATACCTGAATGCTTTTCATAAAACATAGACTTTTTATTTACAATTTAACTTCTCTCATGGTTGATGTTCATAAATTAGGCTTTAAAGTTAAAAGCTGTGTGTTTAAAAGTAGTTGCTCTAACCCTGCAGTTAAGAAAAGTATACGCATTTGATGAAAGTTTGATATAAAGGTCTTCATTGGCTTTAAAATATGTAAGAAGTAAAAGAAAATCAAAAAAGTTATAAAATATGCTGTAACATTTCAAGGACCAGAGTGTTGTATTTTATGTATAGTACAAGAATGTTGTATTTTATGTATAGTACAAGAATGTTGTATGTATCTTGTGCTACCAAATAAACAATTCTAAAAGTGAGTGAAAAAAAGGCCATTCATCATTGAATAGAGTTGTAAAACATCATAACAATAACAAAATAGTATTCAGGTATTGTCAGAGAACTGCGAATCGTGTAAAGTTGTGGAATGCAGATAAAAATATTGGTTATGACTTAAAAAATTGATTTTAAAATTCTGTACTTGAAAATATCCTCAAATTTACACAAAAATCGAAAATCAGCATAATTAAAATTATATATAATCAAATTTTTTTAGGATTGTTTATTTGTGTACAGTTTTTTTTTTCATTATTAGTTAAATAAATCTGTTTGAAAAACTCAACAAAAGTGTAGTTTTTTTTCTTTCTATAGCAACCATTATAATAATAATAAGTTTATAAGATATCAAGGTTAGAGAGGATAAACCTTAAAAACTCAAAATTAGTAGTAAATGTCCATAAAATCCTCCACAAAAAACTCAGCAAGTTGTCAAATTTTTATTTCCAAATCCGTATATTATATATTTATATATTTATATATATCCGTATATTATATATTTTTATTTCAACAAAATGTGTCTGGTTGTGTATAATGTTGTGAAAATGGAAGAATATGCTCAAACATTACAGGCTGCTGATGCAATTCATTAAGTTAAGAAATTACAGCTTGTTAGTGGGGTAGACTTGTATAAATTGAAATTTAACGAATGGGACACAAATCGTAAATCACTTCCTTCGTGGAGTACTTCTGTAAAATATGCACATATGCTTAGCAGATATTGTATACCTACAAATAATTTATTTATGGATGAGCCTAAATATATGTATTGTTGAAGCATACAAGAAAATAATGAGCTATGGAAAGACATCTTGTCACCATCATGGTCTCAAGTAGACTTAAGCAACCGTAGACAAAACAAGTACTTGGCATAGTTTTACTGACAAGGATAAAATAATTTTCAGTTTCTATAAAAAAAAAATGTTTTTACACACATTTTAAAACAATCTCTTTTAAAATGTATAATGAAAATAAATAAACCAACTTTCTACATTTAAAATTTTTTTTCTATTCAATCTTTTATTTTCAACTATAAAATTCGAATTATAGAAATTGTACTCTATATAGTACACAATTCTAAATAAAGCTGTAGTTTATATTAATTTAAACGTGCTAGTCCAGCATTTTTTTAAAAAAAGGGAACTAAAAATCTCGGAAATTAAATTCGGTATCATTGAAACAAAATTGTTTACTGATACAACTTTTTACGCTGATCAAGAATCTTTTTTCAAAATTAAATTTGCTATTTAAGAAAAAAAGTTAAGAATTAAAAACGGAAACTGAGTGTTGCGGGGTTGAATGAAATTAATAATGAATAAATAAATACGAAGTAATAGCTTATTTCTTAAAAGCAGCTTTTTTTTATTAGGTCTCAAGTGACCAATAAATCTCCAACTATAAATTTTGTGTATAAATTTCAATGAACAAATTTTTCTAACTGAATTTTAATGACTTTTACTTACTGCTTTTATAAAATGGTTCTAATAAATGAATGAAATTCGCTAGTTACTCTCTTGTTAATATGTTTACCAGCTCACTCGTCACACATTCTACAGCCACTAGATTTTGGTGTTTATTTCTATGTCAAAAGAGTTTTGTGCAAATTACTTCAATAGTTTTATGCAGAGACAAAGTTTAGCAACTTATCAAAAGAATGTTTCAATCACCTGCAAAAAAAATTTTCAGCTCTCGTGAAGTTTTTACACGTACCCAGATAGTCACTGGGTTTCAGAATACTGGTTTGTTTCCACTCAACATTGATAAAATGGATCAGTCAAAGTTGCAAATTTCAAATACACTTGAAATACCAAGATCTGAACCTGAGCCTTTATCATTTCAACAACTAGAATCTATGATAGTGCCATCACCAAATCTAGCACCAGGAACTACACTACCTCAACCACTGCCCTCTGAACCTACACCAACAACATCTAGCATCATCATTTGTCACATAGCATCAGCTCCAAAGTCATCTCAAAAGTCACCTTGTCTGCAACTCCGGCTATTCAAAAGGAAATTCAAAAAGAGGTTGAAAAACAATTGCAATCTGCCCAATCACTAGAATCAGCTTTGCAACAAATGTTTCGTATCCAACACGTTGACACACAAAAAAGAAAAAATGTAGATGTGCCAAGATTCGAAAGGGAGTTCTCAACAAACCTGAAATTCTTGAAAGGTTGAAATATGCTGAGAGCAAAAAAGCAGCAAAGCAAGCTAAAAAACAACCTAGGCTTGGCTCTAATGGAAAACAGCAAATAAACCAAGCAACAAGTCCAACAAAAGTATTAGCTGCAATTCAATTCAAGTGTAAAAAGTGCCAAAAAGTTTAGGGCAAAACTTCAGTAAGTCAAATTATGAAATGGTACCAGTGTGAAAATTCAAATTGCAAGGTTTGGATATGTCAGGTCAGGTCAGGTTTATCCTGCTACTGGTAACATGTAACCCAGTTTAAGTCAGGTCAGGTTTATCCTGCTACTGGTAACATGTAAACCAGTACAATCTGCTTCATGTCCTGCTGCCTTGTAGGATACGCCTTTTTAGGCAAAGGCTAGGAGATGCAAACTCTGACATAAAACACCCCCTGCCTTGGGGCTCTTGGTTGAGTAAAGACTAGAGATGGTGTCTCAATAAAAATACTTATCTTGGGCATATGTTACATGCATCCGGCTGCTGTCTTGTAGAAGGCCTCCTAGGCAAAGAGTTAAGGAGTAAACAGATTCTATCTGTTGACCAGCCTCGCACCCCTTCTTCATCTATTAGGCTGGCGCAGATGTATTTTTAATACATTATTTCCAGTTTAGAATGTTGAACGCTGGAATATTCTTGACTCGATGCATGGGTTTTGCTTGTGCCTCTGTTTTTATGACAAGGCAACTCATTCTATTATCTCCAAATGAGGGTACAGCTCTAAAACTCAGTTTTATGGTTCTGAGGCCGGCTGGTAGTCAGGTTTCTCGAACTCTGTGGTAGCTCTCAGAGAGGCTGATTCCATCAACAGCTGAAAAATATCAGAGAAATAACAGTGCCATGTTGTGCATGGATTGTGTCCCTGTTTGTACTTTTGGTGTGCATTGCCAAGGCCACATTGGAGCCCTTTGTTACGGCTTAGGGTTTATTAGTGGAAATGAGGCAATTGCTTGGGCTATAAAACAGTGTACTGAGTACTATCTATGTTTCGAGTCAAGTTCTTTAACAAAATTAAAAATGAATAAAGTAACAAAAACTATAAAACACAAAAAACCACAGTCATCACCAAGTTCGCTAAACCTATCATTCACGAATATTCGTGGTCTTCGAAGTAACTTTTCTTCTGTTAAGTCTTATCTCTTGCAAAGTTCACCAGACCTACTTGCTCTTTGTGAGACTAATTTGAGTTCAGCTGTCTCATCTTGTGATCTTAGTGTTGACACTTATCTTCCTTTAATTCGTAAAGACTCCAATAGTCACATGCTTGGCCCTTTCTCTTTGTTCTATATTGCTCTCCCTCATCTCAAGACTCCACTCTTCTTGATGTTATTTATGATCATATTGACCGAGCCCTCTCTCTTTATCCATCAGCCAATATTGTTGTTGTCGGTGACTTCAATGCTCATCACACTGAATGGCTTGGCTGTAGTGTCAGTGACTCTGCAGGCATTAAGGCCCACAACTTTTGCCTTTCTCAATCCAAAAACTTAAATAGTCAACTTTCCAACTCGCTTTCCAGATAACCCAAATCATTTACCTTCTTTACTCGACTTATGTCTTGTTTCTGATCCTAGTCAGTGCTCAGTTTCTCCACACTCACTCTTAGGTGCCTTCGATTTTATGTTTGGTCTCTCTAAAACTATTATCTCATCCTTCTTTATCATCAGAATCCCCCTATCATTGTACATTTTACAACTACCTTAAAGCTGACTGGGACTCTTTCCGTGATTTTCTTCGTGATGAGCCTTGGGTAGAAATCTTTCGTCTTCCTGTTGACAAATGTGCTTCTTACATAATTTCGTGGATTCAGGCTGGCATGGAATTCTTTATTCCCTCTCGACAACTCCAGGTCAAGCCTCACTCTTCTCATTGGTTTCCCTCGCATTGTGCTGCTGCAATTGCCAATCGAAACCATTACTTCCATATCTATCAGCAAAACGATTCTCCAGAAAACAGATGTCTGTTTATTACTGCTAAGAACCATTGTAAAAAGGTTTTGTCTAACACCAAAGCCCGCTATTCTCAGATCATAAAATCTCATATTTCATCTCAAAAGTTAGGCTCTCGTGACTTCTGGAGAATCTTTAATAGTATCAATAATAAGGGCAAGTCTGTATTTCCACGTCTTTTGTATGGTTCAGACTTTTTCACCTCTCCTAAAGACAAAGCTGAATTGATTGCTAAGAACTTTTTATCAATATCATCTCTTGACTCCAATAGTTATGTTCTACCTGATATAGCCGTCAAACAGGTTGAACCATTGCTCGACATTCATATCACTCCAGCTTCTGTATCTAAAGTGATTTCCTGCTTAGAATTTTCTACAGCTTGCGGCCCGGACAGCATACCTGTTATAGTCTTGCAGAAGTGTTTTCCGGAGCTGCTGTCAATCCTTTCAAAACTATTTAACAAGTGCTTATCAGAGTCTTGTTTTCCAGCCTGCTGGAAAGCAGCATCTGTTATTCCTATTTTTAAAAATTCTGGGAGCGATCCGATTCATCTTACTACCGTCCCATTAGTCTTCTTCCCATCATAAGCAAGGTTTTTGAATCTTTAATTAACAAACATTTAATCTCTCATCTTGAATCTCATAACCGACTTTCTGATCATCAATATGGATCTTCTCGTTCTACGGCTATTTGCTAACAGTAATAACTAATAAGTTTTATCGTGTATTAGATAAAGGTGGAGAGGTTAAGGCCATTGCTCTTGGCATTTCTAAAGCGTTTGATAAAGTTTGGTATGCTGGTCTTCTCCATAAGCTTTCTTCTTACGGTGTATCTGGAAACATCTTTGAGATTATTGAATCCTTTTTTTCCAGTTGTAGTATAAAAGTTGTCCTCGATGGATAGCACTATTCTTCTTATTCTGTAACCTCAGGGGTTTCTCAAGGTTCAATCCTTGGCCTTATACTCTTTTTAATTTACATTAACGATCTTCCAGATTTTCTCACATCTAAGACGTAGCGTCTCTTGAGCTTGAAAAGGATCTCACTTTTGCTACAGCATGGGGTTCACAGTGGCTGGTGAACTTTAATACAGATAAAAAAATTTTTAGCCAATCGTTATCGCAATAATTTAGACCTTCCTATATTTATGAACGGTAACGTATTCAATGAGTCATCTACCCTTCATTTTCTAGCATTAACTCTCACTTCTGATCTTTCTTGGAAACCTTATATCAAATCCGTTGCCAAATTAGCATCTGCTAAAGTTGCATCTCTTTATCGAGCTCGACACTTTCTTACTCTGGATTCTATTCTCTATCTCTATAAATCTCAAATCCGGTCTTGTATGGAATACTGTTGCAATATCTGGGGCGGATCTTCTAATGAATCCCTTTCTCTTTTAGACAAGGTGCAAAAACGCATTGTAAACATAGTTGGACCTGCTTATGCAGCCAACCTTCAACCTCTATCACATCGTCGTGATGTTGCTTCTCTTTCTCTTTTCTACAAATACTATAATGGGCACTGCTCTAAAGAGCTAGCGTCTCTTGTGCTGTCTACTAAAATTCATTCTCGTGTTACTCGTCATTCAATTAGTTTCATCCGTTTTCTGTTACTGTTCCTAAGTGCTCCAAAAACTCTTATTTGACTAGTGTTTTTCTTGCTCTACAATCTTCATCTTTTCTCTTCCAGTAACTTCCAACACTAATTAGTGGTTGCTTGCAGCCTTGTTAGAAGCGAAGATGTTAAAAAAAAAAAAAAAAACTTATATTTGCGTATTTCATTCTCCCCGAAAGTCAGTGTAGAATGGAATAAAAATATATTTAATCAAATAAAGTTTCATAAAAAACTTTACAAAAAAGTTGTTAAAATTTTATATATTTAAATACAGCTCAATATTCTCTACAACTTTAAAAAAATAGAAAGGAAAAATCTTTTTCCGTAAAAAATTGATAATTAAAATCTTTAACTATTCCATTTGACCCCATTTTACTCTATGTTCTTTGGGATAATTTTTTATCTATTTTTTACTTTCTATTTTAAAAGTTATTCCACAGTTAAGAGCGTCACGGCGTTACAAATCAATGTCACGTTGTGACGCGTGTATTTTTAGCTGTGAAAATATAAAAAAAATGTATGAAAAGTTTAGTTTTTATAATACACTTAGGCTATTTCAATATTATAATAAAGTTTGATTTTTTATTTTAAAAATCTAAATACCACAAGTTTTTATTTTCTCAATTAAAAATATTAAATTCATAAAATCATAAAATAGTTCTCTCAATCGTTAATTGAGAAAATCTGGTCCGTTGACCTTGAGCCAATGATAAAATATATTGTTGGTGATGTTCTTGAATTTTATAATACTCTTTTTAAGTCACAAAGTCTGAAAAATTAGATATATTACTTTGTAAAATGTCTTAATAAAAATTGTATAGGGTGGTTTCCACACTTACCGTGAGTTTAACAAAAGTTATTATATTATGTTAGATTACTTAAAAAGTAGATATTTATTAGAAATGAATTTTTTCAGCCATCAATGTAGTACTATAAGGGTTAGTCTAAAATTATTCTCACTCTGAAATTTAAATCAATAATGTACTTATTTTGATCAAACTTTTAAACCGCAGTTTTCCATACTTATCGTAAGTGTTTCACACTTATCGTATATATTGTTGACAATTATCGTATATCTTGAAATCTGCTTTAGTGACTGGTTTATAATGCGCTCGCGGTTTCAAATGAAAATTTAATGCATTAGTAACATTTTATTAAAATTTTTTAGGTATATAAATTAAAAATGTATATATTAAATAAACGTAAATTATATAGTAATGAAAATATTATTTTGAATTAAAACTAAAGATTTTTAAGGCATTTCCACTACTTTAGTACAAATCTTTTAAACTGGAATGGATAGAGTTTCATCGTAATTATCTGAGTCTTATTTTATAATTATTGTTAACAATGGAACTCATTTTCTGACTCAGTTTCAAGCTTACTTTTTCTTTTACGACTTTATTTTTCTTTTTCAAAATTTTTATGTTTTCTCTTTCTTTTTTAGTTTTTTCATTTAATTATTTTTTCTCCATAGCCATTTGTTTTTTTCTTAATCTTTCTTCTTCTACTTTTGACTTTTTATCTGCAGCTAATTGTTTCTTTCTTAATTTTTCATCATTTATTTGTGACTTTTCTTGCAATTTTGTTTTTTGAATTTGCTGCCACGTTTCAGATGTTACAACCGATGGTAAACGTTCTGTTTTGCACTTGGACGTTTGGACTGGTTGTTTTGGCCATATTAAAACACTTTCAATCGGACTTATGATTTCTGCTGCTATTTTCAAACTAGAACAAGCTGGTTTTGGTTCTATATCCGCTGCAATATGGCAATCAGGTATTTCCATACCAGTTATAATTTGCACATTTTCTAAATTACAAGTTGTTGATAGATTTTTATTACCCTGTTGTATTTCATCAGGTAAAATTGTGGTCTTATATGTTTCAGATGAGGCTCTTTTCCAAAAAAGATACAGCTGGAGATATTCAAGGTCACCTTTCCAACCTAAATGTTCGTCAGCTATTTTAAACTGCTCTAAAATACTTGGATCAATGAAGTTTTCAATAAAGTTTATGCGAGAGGAAGCTGAGAAAGTCACACTTGATTTATTCTCTTCTAAATAAGGAGTCGGAGCCATAGTTGACTCAGATAGTCTTTGAACAATTTTTGTGTAGTCCACACTATTAGCATCAAATGGAAATATTCCGGTATTTTTAAAACCACTTTTAACATGATTTGCCATAGAAGGATCAATTATAAATGAATTTAATGCTTCTGGTATATTTTCATTGTTTATTTCTTGTCCTTTATGGTCAATGCGCCAATATCGGAATAAAGATTTCCACTTTGCTTTCATTGGCCCAAAAACTGCCACATCAAGCGGCTGCAAAATATGTGTTGCATTTGGGAACAAAGCAACAAGAATTATTCTATTTTTAGAGCAAAACTCACTAAGTTCGATAGAAAAATGTGAACCATTACCATCAAAAAAAATAATAACTGGTAAAGGAATTTCTTCTTTTATCAAAAATGGATGAAAAATGTTTGTAATATACTCAAAAAAACATTCTGTGGTCATCCAACCATTTTCACTTCCAATACCCCATCCTGATGGAGCAGTATTTATAATTCTATTTGGAAGACAGACATATTTAAAAATTGTTAATGGTGGAGCAAAAGTTCCGTTGGCATTTACTGCAAATAAAGTGTTGATGCTTTTTCTATTACTTCGAGCACTTTCTTCATATGTATTTTTTCCTCGTTCACCAATTAATAAATTAGTTTTTGGTGAAAACTGAAAACCACTCTCATCCATATTGAAAACGCGCATCAAATCATCTGAATATTGAGCGTTTTCTCCTAAAAGCTTTGGAATTTCAGTAAACCAATCTTTTATGGCTTTTTCAGTTACTCCTCCTCTAGCTCGGTTTAAGTATTCACCTCGTTTTTGAGATAACTGTTCGTGACGGTGAAGAAATGCATAAAACCAACTTTTTGCAGGACGGTTGTTAGTAAATTGTGTTTTTATAATGTTGGAATTCAAGTATTTTTGCACAGTATTTAATAGCTGTACTACAGACATGACAAATCCCATTCTGGTGCATGTTAGTAACCACTCGACTAATTTATTTTCAAGGTGTTCACCTAGTACCGATTCATAACCGCAGTGTTGTATCTTCAGAGAGGTTTTTCCAGATATTTTATCACGAAGCGTCTGAAAAGGAATTCCAAACGTCTTGCTTGCTTTGTACACAACCATACCTTTTTTTAACAGCATTAATAGCATTTCTTAATTGGCTATCTGTATATTCAAGTCTTCGTTTTGAGCTACAAACTTTTGTCTTATATTTTTGTCTTGCCATTGTAAAAGAATCTAACTGAAATTTTTATTTTTATAGTAAAAAAGAAACAAATTGATTATTTATTTGACATACGATATGTATGGAATGACATTTTTTTAGTTCATACTTATCGTACGTTCAAAAATACTACATTTATACTATAATGATGAGTGGTTTTTATAATATTAAAAATGATCCATGTTTTATTTACCTTATTAAACCAATTTAGAAATAAAATTTTATCATTTCTTTTTAAATTATCTTGTTTTATTTGAAACGCTTCTAACAGCTGGTACTTAAAAAAAAAGTATTTTCATAGGCTGACGTAATAAGCCCACTGAGTTTATATAAGTAACTATGT
Organism: Hydra vulgaris; assembly: GCF_022113875.1. Lineage (NCBI taxonomy): Eukaryota > Metazoa > Cnidaria > Hydrozoa > Anthoathecata > Hydridae > Hydra > Hydra vulgaris. The sequence continues at coordinate 50,080,949 of NC_061162.1, read as the reverse complement.
ATTGCGGTTTCTAAGTATTGTAATAGAAGTGCATGACGATGTTGTTGATAAACAAAATATATATATAAAAAAATAATTACTACTTAGTGCAAAATTTATGTTAGTATTTAAAACCTACGATAAGTGTCGACTCACGCTAGGTGTGGAAACGACCCTATATTTATTTTTTTTATTGTAAAAAAAAAGGTACAATAATGGAAATGGTTGTTTTTTTACATTTAAGGTTTAACTTATTTATATCATTTTTCACAGACAAATTAAAAGATATGTGTGATAAATTAGTTATTTTATTTTTTCAATTATTCAATTATTTATTCAATTGCGCATGCAAAGTTATTAGTCGACAATAGAAAATATAAATTGTGACTTCAATCACAACGTTATTCATCTGTGACTTCAATCACAACGATATTATTTGGTCTGATTTTGGAGGCATATCTACAAAGAATAAACAATCAAGTCATGATTTTCTTGATCTTGTCAATAACTGTTTCTATTCGCAATTTGCTCGCGAGTCAACTTTTTTAAATAATGTTCTTGACTTCGTGCTCTGCAATGATCCAAACGCTGGACCACCCGTCAGTTGCACACAAATAAATGACTTACACAATGCCTTTTTTAGGAGTACAGATTAAAAACACCGGTAGAATCTATTAGCTTCAATAGTATAAGGTACTATTACAGTAAAGGAAATTACGATAAAAGTAGTTAATGTCTTGATGCTGTCGATTGGGTTAGTTTATTTTATGGACAAGAATGTTTCGAACTTTTCCGTTTAGAATACAATAAACTATGCGACTTATATATCCTAAAACGAATCAAAAGATTTTGTTACAATAAATGTAATCCTAAATGGTTTAATCCTACTATTAAAGAAGTTTGCAGAGAAAAGTTTCGTCTGTTTAAGAAACTCCAATGCCCTTCATCTAAAGATTCTATACGCGTTCTTTATAATAAACAAATTTGTATCGTCAAAAAACTAGTTACATTACGAGAATTACCTTATTTGAGATAAGGTAATTCTCGTATTTATTGATAGCAATATCAATAAATACGAGAATTACCTTATCTCAAATTGTAAATCCAATCCAAAATGGCTCTATTCATATGTAAACAGTCAAAATCTTGTAAAAGTGTAATTTGTTCAATTTTTGAATTATGGTATGGTATTTTTAACTTATGGTAATCAACTAGTTGATAGAAAATCAATTGCAGAATGTTTTAATCTTCATTTTTCACAATCATTTTCTCCCATCTCAAGTAACCTAAGCTTGCCAGTGTTTAGTATTAGAGCTAATGCAATCTGTTATCCAGACGTCAGCTCGTTATCCTCTAGCAAAGATCTAGAAGCTTTATTATCATCCCTTGATACTAGTGTACGGGTATTGATGGTATACACGCTTTCACTTATATTTAAATGCTCCATAGTTTCTGGTCAGGTTCCATCATATTGGAAGCTTGCAAATGTCATATCCATTCACAAGAGTAGTTATCGTACTGATCCAGAAAACTATCGGTCTATTTTGTTTACTTCTGTTGTTTGTAAGGTTATGAAAAGTTACTTCGCGACTTTATGGCAGACCAATTGTACACCCACAATTTATTATCCTATCATCAATATGGATTTGTTCAAAATCTTTCTTGTACGACTAATCTTTTAAAAGTGTTAGACATTATTACCGATGCTCCTAATAATCGCTGCTCTGCACAACTAATTCTTCTAGATTTTACTAAAGCTTTTGATCGTGTCTCACACATTCTTCTTCTCCTAAAACTAAAAGGATGCGCCTTCAGTGACATGATCTTTAATTGGATATAATATTTTTTGAGCAATAGAAAACAACGAGTTATTCCTGGTAAATCCTCATCTGATTATTTATTTGCTAATGACACTCAATTAATTAAAAAAATCAAAAGTTTGTCTGATCTAGAACTAGTTCAAAAAGATATTGATTTCTTACTACATTGCACAGTGGGAACATTCCATTGAAATAGGTGGCCAAAAATATAATCGTTGTATTTATGTAGATATTAAGCCTTAAATGAGTAAAATAGAGACTTAATATAATATTTTTAATTTTAATGTTAATTTTAAGCTAAATTGAACTAATTAGGGGATCAGAAGTATGTATAGCTAGAATGAAAATGTCAAGTAAGTTTATTTCTCTACTTTTTTTTCTTGCAATGATATTCACGATTAAATTTATAAAATCTCTGTCGAGATTCAACTGCTTCCTCTCCCATTAAATCAAGTGGAACTGGTAAATTAATAATAATTTCCCTAGCATGAGCTTATACTTTTTGAATGGAAGCTGGGAACTTGAACCAATCATATATCTTTAATAACTTCTTATATGTATCATTGCAGTATTTATCAATTTTTTCCGGATCATTTGGGTCTTTTCAATTATTTGCAATTAGAATGTTATGCAATCTGATAATTTCTTCATCCATTTCTAAAATTTTGCTGAGTAATAGAGGATCAGAAAAAGCTTTTGTGCATAAATTTCCGGTATTACTAGTTCCACTAGCTGATCCACCAACTTTTGGTTCATCAACTCTCAAACCAAATTTTTCAAACATCCTATCATGTATAATTTTTCTCTCAAAAAATATTGATTTTTTGAAAATCTTTTCTACTTTCCAAGTTTTTTTCAAGTCTATATGAAATATGAATAAATTCAAAAAACCTAATACAAGCATGTAGTGGTCAAATGCCATAGCACAATGCCTGCCTATTTGTAACAAACCTTTTTTTAGATCGCTCATCATGTTAGGTGTGGCGTGACAAATCGGACAACATTGTGTCGAAGAAGTCTCCGTGATGTAACTAAGATTTTTTCATCAATGGAAAAGATAAAACATACTTAAGTCCTGAAAGGTAAACTTTATCAGGATATAAATTAAGAGTTTTTTTTTCAATTTATTCCTTAATTTTTAATACCACTTCTTTATTCTCATTTACATACTCCAGTATAATTGGTCTACAGAATCTAGTACCTTGAGACATTATGCTATTCCATAAAAGATTGTTTAAATCTGATTGTACATGTAATCGAAGAGGTGATGTTACTGTGACTAATAGATCCGAATCTTGAAGGTTATTTTGATTGAAATTATTAAAACGTTAATAGTATTTTTAGTGACTTGATGCTTCGTCCATACCCTGACAACTAATTAGTATTAATTCGTCAAAGTCTTTCTTTTTATCATCAAAACTTTTAAAATTTTCTTCTCCCGTAGTTTCACAAGCCTTTTGGATGTATGATCCATAAGATCCTGTAGTTTAACTTTGGCCTTTATTTCAGTAACTTTAATGGATGTTTTAAGGCGTGAGCACTCGTTTTTTATTTCAAAAATTACTCGATAAGATGGAAACCTGCATGGTGCTTCTTTATTGGTATTTTCAGAAACACTTCCTAAAGGTTTGTTATGCAAGAAATTTACAAAAGCTTCTTCAGAAGTTGTTTTCTCTCGCTATTGTATTTATTTTGTTTTCTCTGACTTGAATTCTAATGTAATGTATTTAAACCCACTATTTACATTTTCAAAAGTATTTACCGAAAGCTGAAACATTGCACAATTTGTATTAAATTGATTTCCTCCATTATCTTAATTCACAACAATAAACTTACAGAGTAAAAAGAAACTTTTTAACATCATTTAGAAATTCATGTGGTTTTGGTCGATTAGTGGGACATTAAAAATGCACTTTAGAATTATTTTTTCCTAAATTAGTTATGCATTTTAAAACCATAAACTCATGAAGATAAAAAAAAAAAATTTTACTTTGTAACACGAAAACAAATTTGTTTTGGTCTTTCATGCTTTAAAGTAGTTTGTATGTTTTTTACTTTTTGTAATGAATGAAAAAAATTATTTTTATCGAAGTTTTTTATTTGTTTAAAAAAACATCAATTTTTTAAAATTATTTAGCGCTCAAGATCGCGGATGATCGCAGCTACACTTCTCAGGGTAGTTAGTAGATACTATAGACTAAAAAATATCAAAATATGGAAAAGGTACAAATTGGAACAATTTTTTAATTCTTTATCAAAGTTAAAATTTAGTACTTTTGTGATGAATTTTTTACTTTTAATGATAAAAGTTTTACTACCTACTTTTTCAAGAAATTTTTTATTTTTAACAGCCTATACTATAATCTTTCCAATGATGTATATATTCTCAATTCTTCAATGATCTATATATTAAAAAAATAATAATTACTAAAATCCAGCAATTTGAGAATTTTATCGAAAATTCATTAAAAAAACTAACTTCAAGAAGCTACAATTGAGCCTGCCACATTTAGAATTTCATATACTGGAAAATTCTTAGTGAGGGTATTAGTAACAAAACCCACTATCAAACATAATGAGCCAAGTTACTTTTCTTATTTTTGGCTATCTAATTTCCCACTGTGCATTGGTCTAAACTTTAGGACATGGAATTTAATATAAATAAATGTAAACTAATAAGCTTTTATGGTGGTTTCGATGTTTTAGACTTTTTGTATGCTTAACTTATCAAACACTCTTATTCCTTTTGAAATGTCGATATTGACAAGTCACTAGGAATTTATTTTAACAATAAACTTATGTAATCTGATCAAATAAGTAATGAAACGCTAACCAGATCATTGGTATTCTTAAAAAAGCTTTTAAGTGGAATCCTATTATGTTTTTAAAACTATATACTATCTATGTTTGTCCGCTATTTGAATTTTACGCTCCATATGTTAACCCTATTTAAAGAAAGATATTGAAAGACTCGAAACAATTTAATGCAGAACAACTAAATTTGTTCCTCAATTAAGAAACATGAACTACGAATCTCGATTGGCAAGTTTGGGATTAACAACACTTTCAGAAAGACAAATGAGAGACGATTTGATTCAGTATTTCAAAATCTACAAGAATTTTAACGAAGTCAATTTCCTAAATTCAAATAAAACACCTACTTCTTTTTCAAATTATCCTGCGGGAAACATACGAAACAAAATCCACAACCATGCCATTGTCAGAGAAATTTCAAGTAGTTCGTAATGATAATAATAATAATAATAATAATAATATAAGTAAAAGTTTTAGAACTAAAATCTTTGGTTTCTCTGGTTGTTACCTACTTCTTATCTGAAAATGAAAGATGTTCATATAGCAAGAGATAAATACAATACAAATTATAGATTTAGAAGATTACCGTTTTACTGTCATTACCGTTTATTAGTATAGGAAGATCTAAATTATTGCGATAACGATTGGCTGAAAAAAATATAGTTTATCTAAATTAAAGTTTACCGGCTACTGTAAGCCCCATGCTGTAGCAGAAGTGAGATCCTTTTTAAGCTCAAATACCCCTCCAAGCAATCATAGAGTCTTGGCTTCTTATCAAGAATGGTAGTATTATCAGCAAATCATGCCACCTTAGATGTGAGAATTTCTGGAAGATAATTAATGTAAATTAAAAAGAATATAGGGCCACGGATAGAACCTTGAGGAACCCCTGAAGTAACAGAATAAGAAGAAGAGTGCTGTCCATCGAGGACTACTTTTATACTACAATTAGAAAGGAAGGATTCAATAATCTCAAAGATGTTATCAGATACACCGTAATAAGAAAGCTTATGGAAAAGACCAGCATGCTAAGTTTTATCAAAAAACTTTAGAAATGTTAAGAGTGATGGACCTTTAGAAATGTCAAGAGAACCTCTCGACCTTTATCTAATGAACAATAAAACCTATCGGCTACTACTGTTAACAAATCAGCTGTAGAATGAGAAGATCGAAATCTATATTGATGATCAGAAAATAAGTTATTAGATTCAAAATGAGAGATTAAGTATTTGGTAATTAAAGATTCAAAAACCTTGCTTAAGATAGGAAGAAGACTAATGGGACGGTAGTTTAAAAAATTAGATTGCTCTGAAGAAATTTTAAAAATAGGGATAAGAGATGCCACTTTCCAGCAGGCTGGAAAACAAGACACTGAAAAGTACTTGGTGAATAATTTTGAAAGTATAGATGACAGCTCCTGGAAACACTTCTGCAAGACTATAAGAGGTATGTTGTCCAAGCCACAAGCCGTAGAAGATTCTAAGCAGGAAATCAATTTAGATAAAAAAAAGCTGGACCATTACTGTTTTTGATTTTCATTATTGATCTGCCAGATTAAGTCTTTCAAACTTTACGTTAATGACAGTAAAGTAGTAAAAATTATAAAAAAACTCTAATGATTCAATAAGCCTTGCCAAAGTGATGTAAACAATACCCCATAAATCAATTTTTCGTTCATTTAGTCGGCAAATTTGATAAGTTAGTCGGCAAATATCGACTAGGCAGTCGGCAAATTTCAAAAAAGGAGAACCTTTTTAGTCGGCAAAACTTGTAAAAGCACCCCCTACGTGACACCTATTCGCGCCGGCTCTGGTCACAGGCATCTATTTAGCTCATAAAAATTAATTATGAAAAATGCAAGGTTATGCATATAAAGAAATCTAAACACCACAATTACGATGTCTTATATTGATTACAAGTATAATTATACATAATGACGCTAAGCGCACCTTGAATATTATGAATCAATTGGATCTCAAATGGTACTCACAGGTTGACTCTGTAACTAATTAACTAAACACAATATATATATAAATTATAAAAAGAACTGTTAAAGACCAAAATGTAAACACAGTTTTATACAACAAAAAATTTTTTATACAACTATTTATATATATATATATATATATATATATATATATATATATATATATATATATATATATATATATATATATATATATATATTAATGCATGCACATTTTCTATATTAATGTTTAAAAGTAATATAAACATACATATATGTATGTTTATATAATTTTTATATTAAACCAGTAGAAATGTAATATTGTTTCACGTTCTTTTAAAGACATTTTTAGCATTTTGCAAAATTTATATGTATTTTAAAATGGATTATGTATATATTTGCTTTTATCTAAACAAAGAAAATATGTAAACGGGGCTCGGTGATAAGACAGCTTATGTCTTCTTCTTACTCCGGTCTAAATTTTTATATGTAGTATATATTTATGTAAATTAATCAAACGGCAAACTTAAAAAAAAAACCGTTTTTCAAAAAAAAAAATGTTTGTAAAAAACGGTTTTGCACACCGCATATGATGTATTTCGCCTTTTATATCGGGATACCGGGAAAATCCAGGTAGGCCTTTATATGAGCTTATATTAAGTTATATGAGCTGGGCCCCTAACTAAATAGGTACCTGTAGTTTCAGTTATATTTAGTACTTTCATTTCGTTATCGCATTTTTTTTTTTAATTTCCGGAACATTACATTTCTTTAGTAATACAAACTATTAAAATAATAATTTGAATAAATTGAAAATATATTATTACCAGTGAACCAGAATATTGTTTTACATTCGTATTCTATTATTGACTTTTTATTTTTACTAAAAATTTAATACATTTTTAAATTTTTTAAATTGTAATATGTATTTTGTAGTTTATAATAGAACAAAATAATCAAAATAAAACAAAAAATAAAAGTGGCTTTAATGAGAAGAGTATAAAAAAGCGTCTAATTGAAATTGCTTCTAAATTCAAAAAACTTAATTTTTTTTCCCGAAAACTGTTTTAAGTCAGAATTTCACTTAACATCAAACAAATCAGAATACAGAGTCAAATGAAATTGAATGTATTTCTAAAAAAGTTTCATTTCGCCGATAAAATTACAAGTTCATATAACATCCACTATTAATTCAATACATTGTTTTGTTTTTTTATAAAAAAATATATCAGTTAAAATAGTTTATAATAGGTATACCTTCTAAAACTATTTTAACTGATATACAAATTTTACAAACTCTGGATATTACCTTAGAATTATTGAGCCAACAGATACGCTCATTATCAACAACAACTTTATCTTAGTAAAGTGAACGTGAACCTTCAAAGACTTTAGAACATTCTGATCTGCCACACATAGATAATGTCAATAAAATTAATTTGAACTATGTTATAAAGTCTAATGGAAAACAAAATATTCAAATATTTTTTTCATTTTATCCACACCATCCAGAAAAAAAAGCAATAGCATCCAGTTACCGTTTAATACTTTCAAAGCATATTATGTAGCAATTTCGGGTCGCAAATAAATAAAAGGAGTTGGTTAAGTTTTCGTTAGGAACACAACTCTTTGTTGTTCTATATGTTTGATTTATTTTTCTAAAAAGTTGGTTTTCACAAGAACTAAGGATTTTGAAGACTGGGTCCATGTGTATGAACATATAAAAGATCACGAAGAGTCAAAAAATCATAGAGAAGCATCAAAATATTATATGAGTGATAGTCGAGGACAAAGTGTACTTAAGTTTTTTAAAAGTGTCCTGAGGAGTCAAAAAGAACATGAAGTAATCAAGAGAAAAGAACATGAAGTAATCAAGAGAAAAGAACATGAAGTAATCAAGAGAAAAGAACATGAAGTAATCAAGAGAAAAGAACATGAAGTAATCAAGAGAAAAGAACATGAAGAAATCAAGAGAAATGAACATGAAGTAATCAAGAGAAAAGAACATGAAGTAATCAAGAGAAAAGAACATGAAGTAGTTAAGAGAAAAGAACATGAAGTAGTTAAGAGAAAAAAAGTAGCTGAACCTATAATTGAAATAGTTAAAGTAATTGGAAAACAAGTGAAGAGGATTTAGGTATGAGGATTGTGAAGTGGATTTAGGTATGAGGGTTGTGAAGAGGATTTAGGTATGAGGATTGTGAAGAGGATTTAGGTATGAGACAGCTTATAATTTAAATAATACAGTAGCAAACTATGGAAACTTTTTAAAAATTGTTTGCCAATAGCCAAATCTAATATTAATGTTAAATTTTAACATTTATAATATGCAATCAAGATCACTTAAATAAAATAATTATGTTAACATTGTTGCGTATGTATTTATTTTTATAGAACTTAAATTAAAATGTAGATTTGTTTTATTATTTAGGTTCATGTTAACTATATAGTTTTTTCTTAGTTTAAGAAGTGGGTAGATAACCTGGCTATTAATATAGGTTTACATGGAACCCTTTGCTATTAGTAAGTATATTGTATATAGTAAGTGGGCCCTAATTATATTCAGTTTCCCGATAGGGATAACGGACCCAGTAAGTGCCTGCCTGGAATCTCCGAGTACAATTAATTTTTTTGACGGGTGGGACTCCGGATAACAATAGGGACTCCTAGACTCCAGATTCCAAGTTCGCATCCCTGAATAAATGTGCTTTTAAATATATATATATATATATATATATATATATATATATATATATATATATATATATATATATATATATATATATATATATATATATATATATACATATATATATACATATATATATATATATATATATATATATATATATATATATATATATATATATATATATATATATATATATATATATATATATATATATATATATATACATATATTGCCTTCCTAACATCACCAATATTATTAATTCACACAATAAAAAAATATTATCTAATGTTTCCAACACAATTGTTCCAACATGTAACTGCCGGCAACCTTCTCAATGTCCTTTGCAAGGTATGTGTCTCAGTAAAAATATAATTTACGTCTGCAATGTAAAAACATCACCGCAGGATAGTGGTCTTAATTATATTGGTCTAACGGAACACACCTTTAAAGATCGCTGGTACAAACATAAAAATTCCTTTCAATACGAAAGTAAAGCTAACACCACAGAACTTTCGAAATATATCTGGGAAATGAAAAAAAAGGGATTTTCAAATCCTATTCTTACGTGGAAAGTTATTGATAGGGCGAAACCATTTAAACCTGGAGGAAAGTTATGTAACCTTTGCTTAACCGAAAAATACCATATCATCACGTCATCTTTGAAACTACTGAATAAACGAAATGAACTAATATCAAAATGTCGCCACGAAAACAAATTTGTTATTTGCAACTTTAACGTCATCTAAGCTAACACTGTATTGTATTTTTGTATATAATTTTTGTTGTTGTTACGGTTGTTTGTAACGTCTGATGATCGCATAAAGCGTGAAACTCCGAGTTATGTTTCAAATCTAATTGTATTTATTTTATTATTAATTTAATACATATTTGCTCTACTTTTGTATTGAGCACTCTCTACCGAGAAACTACTTTTATTATTGATATATATATACATACATATATATATATATATATATATATATATATATATATATATATATATATATATATATATATATATATATATATATACATATATATAAATATATATGAATATATATATATATATATATATATATATATATACATTATTTATGTATATGTATATATATATATATATATATATATATATATATATATATATATATATATATATATATATATATATATATATATATATACAGGTGGAATATGGAGCAACAGCTAGGAGTCCTTATTGGTAGAAGGAAATTAAAAATCTTGGTTAGTAAAACACAAGGCTATTATTTGTAAGGTATTCTATGAATGAAGTATGAAGAAAGATTCAAGATGTTTGAAGAAGATAGAAGAAGAAGAGGTGATTGAAATGTATAAGATTTCAAAAAGGAAAGATAAAGTTGATTTTCACTACCTTATCTCAAAATAAAACTTTATGGCAAAAATAAAACCACTGCTGTTCGGAGTTACTCTACGTACATAAGATATTTTTAAACACACCGTAGGGTTATCACAAAAAATATTATGTATTAAAGAATAAAATGCTAACGGTAATAATTAAGTGCAAAAGTTATAGATAAAGTCTTGAAATATAAGTATATAGCGTTGCCATAGCAATTCCATTTAAAGCAGTTATAGTAGTTTTAACATTTTGCTTGTTATTCACACAATTGAACAACATCTTTGGGTTATGCTTTGATTTTATAGCCATGTCAAATTCACTCACGACGAGCTTGATATATAAGCTATATATCAACTATATTGGTTATTACTATAAAAACTAATTAAAGAATAGTAACGAATACAAAACGTGTAATTAACACGTTTTGAATTCGTTGACTAGTTGAAGATTTTTATACCCACTTGTTCTACATCGAAGGCATAATTTATTTTTAGCTTTCAGATTATTCTTGATGTCTTTATTTATCCATTCGCTTCCCCGACGAATCCATTATTATTTAGTCACTGGAATGTTAGTTTATCATGCAGCTTCGAAGTGGTAATTTCGAGCGTCTAAAGTGTCAACACAAGGAAGCCGGTCTTTATTTATGAGGCTTTATTATTGAGGGTCAGGCGGCCATTACATTAATCTTTCTGAGATTTTTCACATTTAATTTTAACAGATAAATTTTTCAAATAATATTTCTGTACCTAATTTGCCAAAAAAAGAAAAACTGAGAATGTTTAAAATTTTTTTGTGACTTTTAAAAATTTTAATAACTAAAAAATAAAAGATTAATTTTAAAAGACTGTAGTTGTATTAACTTGCAATGAAAAGTTCATGATTTCCCTATAGAAGATTGGATTATGAATATGAAGATTAGATATGTTTTCTCCTTACAATTGTAAGGAGAAAATGAGCGTGTCCCAAGATTTAAAGTTTTTTGCACTTAATTATAACAATTAAAGCATTTTATTTTTTATTACACAATAGTTTTTGTGATTACCTCACGGTGTGTTTGGAATTACCCCCACGTACGTAGTATAATTCCGAACAGCAATAGTTTTATTTTTGCTCTAAATTTTTATTTTAAAAAAGATTTATAAAAACTATTTTTGAGGATTATTTTTGATTGGATGTTTAGGCTAAATGATATGCATTAAATAATATTATATAATATTATTATATAATAATGATAGTAGCAACATATTTCTTAAATGTAATATTATTATATTGATTATTATATCTTTATATTAATATTTTATGTTGTTTTAAACTATTTTTAAATTATAACTAATTTATAAGGTAATATCATTATAAAAACAAACTAAATGCATTTAGTTTGTATACATTTGGTGTTGTTAAAACACAAAAAAATGAACAACTGCTCAATTAAATTCTAATTACAATTATTCAGCTTTTTGTTTTCAAGTTTAAAAAGTAAATAAATAGGTCAATATATTAGATGTTTTACTTCGATCCGAAAAGTAAAGCCGCTTTTACCCTTTTTATAAATGGCGAATTAAATTTGTAAACAAATGTTTATTTATTTTAGATAAAGTAAATACATTTTAAATATAAACACTTTTTAAAAATGTTAAGAGTAAATAAAAAAATAATTTTTGATTCTTAAATTTACCACAGACGCTTTTGAAGCATTTTTATGAATTAACGTCTGTTCACAAAAAATCCGGACTGATTTCAAATGTACACAAATTGTTCTAAATTTCGAATTTTTGATTCGAAATTTTTGAATTTAATCGGTCAACAACAACAGTTTCATTTTGTGGCAAAATTGAGTTTAAATAATTAATTCAAATAAACATGGAGCATCTAAAAGAGAACGATGTTAGAAATGTGATTGGAAATTTTTATAAACAAAACATAAACAGTGGAAAGAATTTTACAGTGGATCATTTTAAGAAAATGGGAATCGCTAAATCTACCATTTATGACATAATTAAAAGGTCTGAAAATAATTTCCCAATGAAAAGAAAAATCGGTTGCGGCAGAAAACCTTTTAAAATCACACCAGAAAAGATAGAGTCCATGATTGCAAGACCAGATGAGAGAATCGGGATTTCGCAAAGAAAATTGGCACTAAAATATAAGATAAGCGTTTCATATGTAAATAGATTATTAAGTTTGCATGGACTGAAGTATACCAAAAGAAAAAATGCACCAAAAACAACAGAAAAGCAAGAAATTAAACAAAAGAAAAACTTATTAAACTTTCAAAAACTTTTTTAAAGCCATCAAATGAGTTTGAAATCATCATGGACGATGAACTTTATTTCTGTGCAAATTGTTCACAAAACTCTGGCTACTATACAAATGATAGTTCTCAAACTGATCCTAACATTAAATTCAACTTCAAAAAAAGGTTTGACGAGAAAGTTCTTGTTTGGATTGCAATCAGTCGTTTCGGTCATTCATCGCCTTATTTTGCTGTAAAAAACTGTGCACTGGATACAAAAACTTATTCTAAAGAATGTATTACAAAAAGACTTCATCCATTTATAAATTCCAAGCATCAAAACAATAAAATTTTATTTTGGCCTAACGGAGCGAGATGTCATTATGCAAAACACACATTAGAAACTTACAACACTTTAGGTATTAACTTGGTCAACGCTAAAGATAACCCCCCAAATGTACCGCAGTTAAGGCCAATTGAAAATTTTTGGGCACATTTAAAAGCAAAAGTTTATGGAAATGGATTTACTGCGAAAAATCTTGACCACCTTAAGAATAGAATTCGATTAAAGTTGAAAGAGTTCGATCCAGACTACTTTTTCAACCTAATGGATTCAGTCAAAACTAAAGTTCGAAAAGCCGCTGATTTAGGACCACTTTCGGTTATAAAATAGTTAACGATGTCCAGTCTCTTATTTTAGTTAAAAAAAATTTCAAAAATCGATTAATTTTGTATTCAATTAAGAACAGTTTTTCATTCCGGATTTTTTGTGAACAGACGTTATAATACGTTTTACTAAATATAGGCTCATAAAAAACTTTTATTAGTATTTTATATTTATAAAAACGTGTTTTTGAATTATCTTTAATTTAATGGAAACTTTTGACTTGGATTTTTAACTTTTATTCTACACATCAGGTTGAGCTTCTGCCCTCTTTACTAATGGAAAAAGACTATATTTATAAACAAAAAAGCAGATTTTTATTTCTTCTAATTAAAACCCGCAATTTAGAAATCTAGTTTGTATAATATATCTTTGAAACAGGTACCTGGAAATCTCGATTTGCAGAACCAAATTTTCTGCTAAGAGTTTGTGCCATAATTTTTTAACTTTTTATTAGGTAGCGTTAGGGAAACGTATTTTAGTGAAGTTTTTTATAAGAAATATATTCCCATACATAATTTTTTTGAAAAAAGAAAAGTCAACCTTGATTTTTATAAGACTGTGTGTGGTTACTAAACTTTTTTATGGGTAATTTTGCTTATGAAATTGAGTTTAATGTTCTCTTAAAAATTTGTTGTCAAAAGAGTGTTCCCGCTTTGTTTATTATTAAGTCAATTTTCTAGATGCATTTTCTTTGCACATGGTAAACATCAAAACTTAAAAATAAATGAGAGCAAAAGGTTTAAAATGTGTTATATTATGTTTAATACTTTTTTGAGATTAAGGAAATCTTTTTTTGTGATGTTTCTTTTTAGAAATATATATAAACCAAGACTATTTTTTGAGAGAAGAAAGGTTAATTTTTATATCATTTTTTTGTAACTTTTTAATGGGTTATTTTGCTGAAAATTTCCCATACAAATTTCGACAATGTTTACATATTAATTTGTTGTTGAAGGATTGTTGATCTCACTTTTTTTATTATTCAGAAAATTTTCAACATTTATTTCCTTGCATCTGCCTAATTTCAACGAAAAAAAATGTGAACAGATGGTTCAATTATTATATATTTAATTTTTGTTTTTCTGATTTTTTTTTAATTTTTATCAAAATCGAAATACGGGTGCGGATAGGGGGGTTTCAATATAGAGTAGAACAGGAAGTATGCTGTACACACTTGAGGTGTGTTAAGTCTTAGACTATGAAAACCGATTTAAAAAATAAAGATAGAAATTAATATATTTATCGATACTATTTAAAAAAGATAAAAAGATTTATGTTATATTTAACTTTCGTGACCTTATAAAGTTTACAGCGCCCTCAAATTGAGGGGGTATAAATTGCATGGTCATAATTTGAGAACACTAAAAGAATAATAAATGAAATTCAAAATCTGTCAATGAATACAAACTTAGTTTATGATTGCAAAAAAAAACAATTTTAACTCATTGCCCTCATATTTAGGGCTGGGGGAGGGGGGCTCACATCTTTTGCTTTTTATTGTTCCCAGTCTCTAATCACCGCAATTTTTTACATAACTTTCTAATTAATCATAGTTATAAAGATACCCAAGTATGGAGTTTTTTTCATGTTTCAAAGTTGTTTAGCTTAAACATTTAAAAAAGTTGTCTACGGCCTTGCTTATACATTTAAATCAGATTACCAAGATTTTCAATGTCCTTCTACCAATAAGGACTCCAAACTGTTGCTCCATATTCCAAATGGAGACATACTAACAATTTGTATAATAATTTTAATGAAAATTAATCCGAATACTCAAAAGATTTTTTATCATGCCTAATTTTTTATTTGCTTTTCCAAATGCTGAAATAATGTGATAACTGAAGATTATTAGAAACAAAAATTTTAATTCTCAAATTTTTTTTAAATTTTAAATTTGTTTTTTCTTATTTCTATTATACAATGTGGAATGACTATGTTTTAAATCCTTCCACATTTAAAATAACTTATTTCAAGCTTTAAATTAATTAAATGTTTTTGTTGATCACTACACATTGTGATATTACTCTGGTAAGAATAAAAGATAATGGTAAGAATAAAAAAATAATGTGCAATTGTTGCATTACTACATCTTGTACAGACATTTGGTTGTATTGATAGTGTTTTACCTTTTTTTTTTTTGATTTCAAACTCTCCAATAAGTTATCAAATGTTAGTATGATCCTAAAAGTCAAGGTATTTTAAGTCTTTAATTAATTTTTAATTAAAAAACATTACTAAAATAGGTTGCATTTTACAAGAGTAAAGCACAAAAAACAATTTTGAATCATGCTTAAAACGTTTTGTAATCATTTTAAATCATGGTCAAGATTTTCGATAATCGTGGTTAAAGATGTTTGATAATCATTCTTAAAGGTCATCGATAATCATGCTCCAAGATTATTGAAAATCAGGTCTAAAAAATACCAATAATCATTCTTAAAGATTATCGATAATCATGGTTAAAAATTTTTGATAATCACCATTAAAGATTATTGGTAATCATGCTTAAAGATTATCGATTATCATGCTTATAGATTTTTGATAATCAAGATTAAAAATTATCGATAATCATGGTTAAAGATTAAATAATTTTCAATCAAAATTAAATTTTTACTCTTTAAATTGAAAAAAGAGATTAAAATTCTATCAATAAAAATTATTAAAAATCAAAAAAGAGTTTCATTAAAAATTTGATCAAATCTATGCAACAATGTGAATGACGATAAAGAAACATAATAGTAAAATGAGCTGTTGATTATCAAAAAAACCTATTCTTAATTTTCTCACATCGAATACATGCACCCGGTTCTAATACTATTAGAGCTTGCAATTTTTCTTCAAACCAATACAAAGCAGGTATATATGAGAAATATCATTTAAGTTTGTTTGACTACCATATAAAAAAGAATTTTATGTTGTTTAACTAATTTTACACACCTCCTTAACAGTAGTTATTCATTAATGTTAGATAATCCTATTCTTTAAATAATAATTTTGAATCTGGTATTTTGATTGCAGATTTTTCTAATCATCTTCCTATATTCGAAATTCACGAAAGGAAATCTTATCAAATAATGAAAATAAAAAATGCTTTGTAAACTTCGGAAATTTTTGTAAAACATAATCTAGATGAACTAAAAAATAAACTGGATAATCAAAAATGGGTTTATAATTCTTTAGATCCAAATAGCGCCTTTAACAACTTTTCGAATATTTTTCAAAAAAATTTAATAATATTTGCCTGAAAATAACTTGCCTTCATATGTAAGGAGAAAAAAGGTTCTATTTGTTGACCAGCTTTGCACCCCTTTTTTATTTATTTGGCTAACGTAGAGATTGATTTATAATATGTTATATTGAATTAATTCATTGTTTCCAGTTTAGAATGTTAAATGCTGGATCTTCTTAACTCATTGATTGGGTTTTGTTCGTATCAAAAAAGTTACGCGTGTATGATATAATTGCAGTCTACAAAAGATATATTTAATAATAACAGAAAACTTTCAGTAATAATAACAGGAATAACAACCTAACTTTTTTTGTAATGTTAAAAACAAAAAATACCAACACAAAATGTCTTAAAACAAATAGCAGACATAGTAAACCAGTAGCCATATACTATAGTAACAAAAAATAAAGTGAATGGGTTATTTCAGAAACAAAATAAGTAAAAAAAACCGGGTTGAATATGGCTGAAGATAAATCTGAGATATCAGCCGCAATCCCTACACAACTACATTGATTTTGCTTGAGACAACGAACAATGCTTGAGACAATGAACAATGCTTGAGACAATGAACAATGCTTGAGACAATGAACAATGCTTGAGACAATGAACAATGCTTGAGACAATGAACAATGCTTGAGACAATGAACAATGCTTGAGACAATGAACAATGCTTGAGACCATGAACAATGCTTGAGACAATGACATATTATATTGTATATCTTAATCTTAAGCAGAATCAACTTAATTGTGGCTGATATTTCAGATTCATCTTTAGCCATATTCACCTCGGTTTTTTTTTACATAAGTTATTTCTCAAATGACCCGTTCAAGTAACGTTAATACATTTTTATTTAAGTACTTTATGTAAGAGGTTAAACAGACAAGTTTGTACTACTTGTAGGGGAAAGTGGGGCAACATGGCGAACGTTTTGAAAGGCCTGCGTTATTGCAAAACTATCAGTCGTGAAGCAATAATACTTTCTGAGTATGTTTATGTTATTAAAATGATTTATTCCCAGCATAAATTTTCCGTTTGCAAATATAACAATTTGAAATAAATATTAAAATAAAAAGTTCATAAATTTGTCATCTGGTCACGTGACCGGGGCAAGATGACTTATTATTCAATTTTTACCTCCAATTTTATAAAATTTTAAAAACTACCAATAACTCTAACTAAAGTAACGAAAAATAAACACAAATCACCAAAAACTACTTCTAAAGAAGTTAAACTTGAAGGACATCCGTTATGAGAAACCGAAAGTGAGGAATTTTTTTTTAGGCGCAAAAAGTAAACTTATGCGTATAAAATTGCGTTAATAATATTTCAAAAAACCAATTGGTATTTTAAAATACAAAATGCAAATACAGTTTCATTTTCACCCATTTTTAAGATTTTTTATTGAGTTGTTATATGAAAACCCATCTTGCCCCATTCGCCATGTTGTCCCGCTTTCCCCTATATATATATATATATATATATATATATATATATATATATATATATATATATATATATATATATATATATATATATATATATATATATATATATATATATATATATATATATATAACACGTATATTTTACTTTTCAACTTTTTTTATTTTAGATATTATAGTAATGTTCACCCTGAAAAACACGCAGAGTATGTGGCACAAAAACATAATAGTTTCAATCGCAAATAAATAAATACTGACACATTCTTTACAAAACAGAATTGTTTGTATGGATCGCAACATCCTTACCAAATTAAAATTACAGACAGTTGCAAACCTTATTGTTGGATGCTCACTTTCATTATCTCTTGTCGAGTATTCAAATTTTCGGAAATTTATCTGTGATATAAATAACAAATACGTACTACCATCACAAAGCCATCTAACATCTCAATTATCGTTGAGAGCGGGAAATTGCTTTTACTTAATCATTGGTCAGCTTTACAGTGAATAAAAACTTTAGTAGTTTTCCTCAAATTTTTATTCGCGTAAAGTTAAGCAATTTACTCAGTAATTACTCAGCCATACGTAAATGAAAATTTCACCAAGATTAATAAAGTTATTATTCACGTAATGCGGACCAATTACTTAGTAAAAGTGATTGCTCATTTTTATTAACTCGGCCTATTGAGTTGATATTTTTTGTAAGAATCAAGAAAGTAAAAGACAGTAGAGGTCTAAGACCAAGACCAAGACTAATACTCTATACTTTAAGACCAAGACTTTAAGCTTCAAGACCAATACCAAGACCAAGACAATAAAATATGAGTCTTCAGGCGTCTCGAGACCAATACTTTGGTCTCGAGACCTACATCTCTGACATGATCCATAATCAATAAAGTTATCGAGAGAAAAAAATAAAACCGCCTGCTTGCCACAAAAATGACTTAAAATTATAACAAATGAAATAAACATATGTCAAAAATTTATAAACGTTTTGTTAATGTAGGGTCGTCTCTCGCATCAAATACGTTATATCCAATTAAAAATTTTATTTCATTTTTGATAGAGAAGCCCAGTTCTAATATATCTAATGAAAAAATAGCTACAACTGAGTTTAACGAAGCACTAACCAAACTTAAACTTAACAAATCAATGGGTATGATGATATTACTAGTAATGTAGCTATCTATGTTATTGATAGTATTAGAAAACCTTTATTCTACTTGATTGGATCTTCTTTAGATAATAGTATTTTTCCTAATAAATTAAAATTAGCTAAGATTCATCCGATCTTAAAAAAAGGTGATACATTCACTGTCTCAAACTATTGTCCAATTTCTCTTCTTCCTTTATTTTCAAAAATATTTGAAAGGGTCATTTACAATACAGTTTTTAACTACTTGACAATAAATACAATCTTGTTTTAAAAATCAATTTGGTTTTCAAAAATATTGTTCTACGGAACATGCTATAGATGAAATTGCAAGTGAAATATCCACTTCATTTGATAAAAAGAAATTAGTATTATGAGTACTCATCGATCTCTCCAAAGCATTTAATACTGTGGATCATAGTATTTTATGTTAAAAAACTAAATTTTTATGGTATTTTTGGTCTGACTTATAATTGGATTAAAAGCTATGGAGCAAAATTCAGGAGCTCTTGATAAAGTGTGTGATGTCCCTCAGGTATCAATCCTGGAACTATTTATTATTTTTTATATACACCAATGATATGTTTGGTGACGATACTAACCTGATCTTCAATCATTCTGATACAAAGGTACTGTTCGAAACCATGCATATTGAATTAAAAGTCTTTTTTAGGGCCAATAAACTGTCTTTGAATTATGGAAAAACCAGCAATACTTTGTTTTATAAAACAAGACAATCTGTTTACCTTCCTTTAAAGTAACCAAAATTGTTTATCAATAAAAAAGAAATACTTAGAGAAAATTTCTGTTAGCTCTAATGGAAACAAATTATCCTCTGCAATAGGTGTGCTATGTAAATCAAGATCTTTTCATGATATTAAATCACAAAAAATGCTGTACTTTTCCCTCGTTCATAGTCATATTTCATACACAAATATTGTATGGGCATGGACTCACAAAATAAAAATTAAAAAAATAACAAAGTTTCCAAAACCATGGATGTAAAGTAATAAATTATTTAAATAAATAAGATAATGTAATGTAATGAAATTCCCATGTAATAAAAGGTACCCATGTAATCAAGTTATGTTCTAGATATAGTTAAATTAAACTCTTTACATATCCTAATATTTAAGCATAAATACTTATGCATAAATATATATGCATAAATATTTATGCATAAGTACAAAAATAAACGTTTTTCCAAAATTTTTTCCTTTAAATTGTCTCAAAATTTTTTTGGTCAAATGACTAAGACTATTATTCAGATTCAGAAAACTGTAAAAAAATTTTTAAAATGACTCAAAATTTTCTATAACGACTCAAGGCCCGATTTTATGGAATCAAATAAAATATACTAGAGTATAAAAGACAAATGATATGCCCTCGTTTAAACAGCAAACAAAATTGCATTTTCTCAGTTTCTGACATACATCATTTAGCAATCTTTCCCAAAATTATTTTACTCCTCTTTTTTCTTTTTTTTTTTTTTTGCTAACTTATTTTATTTTTATTTTCCAGTAATAATTTCTTAATTGAAAACTTTAGAGTATTTTTTAAACACATTTTATGTGTTATTTTTTAATTATTACTTTTTTTTTTACTTTTTTTTTTTTTTTCTGTTTTATCTTAGTTTTAATGTTCTATTATGTTTTTATAAAGTTTGTTATTTTAAAAAATATATATATCTTAAATTTTATTATTTCAAAAAACAAAGTTTGCAATATTAAATGTAATTTTAAAAAAAAAGTTCAAAAACCACATTAAATCTCAAAACCAATCTTCAGTTCAAACTTTTATGGAAAATGTTAAAATTTTGTTGATCTTTTTGTGCACCTTCAGCGGGTTGTTGATACGATTATCTACATAAAACGGTAAAATAATAGAAACGGCCAGACTATTTATTCTTATGACTATGCTCCTACGTAGGACAGTTAGCTTTGGCCTAAACGGACTGATAAGACAAACTAGGACGTTTCACTCCGGAGTAAAATTTCCTACCGGACAATTTACTCAGCATACAGTTTTCTCCATGACAGAACTCTTTTCTTGCAGTTCACTAGTCCCCACACCCTAGCAATGTAAATCATTTACGATAGATTATACGATAGATATATTATATTATTCAACAATGTGATTTTCACAAACTATCACGTGATGTTTTATAATTTCTAATCAAAATATCTTGTAAGATCTTAATTTATTCATAAAATCAAAAGGGATTATCTCTGCTTTTATTTCTTATAATTTTTTACCACTTATGGTAAAAATTTATTGACTTATACTTCAAATTAGTTAATTTGTGTTGTAAACTCGTGTTGATAAAAGTTTTTATATTATACGGAGGATCATACGCCATTTTCATTATTCTATAAAAAGGTAGTTTTAAAGTTTTATATCATTTTTTATTGATTACCTTTTAACGATTAAATTGTGAGAATATTATTTTTTATTTGATTTTAATATTAATGTTACGATTGGTCAACGGTTTTTTTTTTTATCTCTTTTATATAAATATAATTGTTTAGTTTTTATAAATTCCTAAATAAACAATGTTTTATTTTGAAATTTAAAAAAAAACAATGTTTTATTTCGAAATTTAAAATAGTTTAAACTTAATATTAACAAAAAAATTTATTAATAGATCTAATTGAAATAGAATTCGACAGAAGCACTTGCAGTTCCATATATTGTTAGTTATAGTTTTACAATATTATTAATATCTCACACGCCTCTAAAATATTAACATTTCTATTAGTACTTTAGAGGAGTTGAGGACGGTAATTTACTAATTTTATTACTGACGTTATCAACTTCATTTCTATTTACGTTCCGTTTATAAAATACTGTTATTTCTATCATTAATAGCTTTTAAAGAAATGGCAAATCAACTGGAATTAAATCAAGACAAACACAACGAATTTGAATTTGATTATTTAAAAGGTAATTTTTTTCTGAAAAAGCCCAATATTTTTTATTTCTTGTATCAAAAATATTTATATCCTTTAGTTGAAAAACTTTCGAGCGATGTCCTTAATACGTTTGCTGACGAGTTGCCAAAGGACTGGATCAAGTTAGCTCGTTTCCTAAAAATTACTAACGACGAAATAGATAAAGTTTTACACGAGTACAAAACAGCACGAGAACAAATTTTTGAAATTTTTAATAGTTGGTGTGAAAAAAACCCAGACAAAACATGGAGCGACTTAAAATCTGGATTAATATTTTGTGAGCGTAATGATGTCATCATTAAATGCGAAAGAAGTAAGTTTTTTGTTTCTTTGTCTCCGCTTAATATTTTTTTTTTTTTTTAAGTTTTAGAGCTGTTAATCCTTGGCCTTGCCTTAAGGCCTCAATTTGAAGCCTTGGCCTTGGTCTCGGCCTTGAAACTGTTGGCCTTAGCCTTGATTGTTTTGGCCTTGGCCTGAAAAAAAAAATACATATTTTTTTATTAAATTCGTTGAATTCTGCGCATAACTTTGGTCTGTTTTTACAAAATGTGTTTGTATTGTAACAGCACTTGCTATTTACAGTTTGTTAACAATTGGCTTTAACGTTAGGCAAAATGGAAGTCTTTGGTCTTGAAAATGTTTGCGTAGGCCTTGGCCTTGAAACTCTTAATCTTGGCCTTGCCCATGGCCTTGTAACTTTTGCCCTTTGTCTTGTAACATATTGCCTTGTCCTTAGCTTTGGCCTTGCTACTTTTGGCCTTGTTAACAACTCTGGTTTTAAATTTACACAAATTTATTCAACAACCTGTAAGAAAAAATATTATCTTTAATGCTAAATAAAATAGAGTAAGCTGTAGTAAAGGGGTAAAATAAAGTTTAAAATTTTATCACACAATATTAAAAAAATTAACTTATATACTAAGATTTCATTTCTTTTGTATTATGTTTATGGAGGGGTAGTTAATTTAAAACGGTGTTTAAATAGTGATTAGCACTTGTATGACAAATAAAATTACCTAAATACTGTGTAATTTTAAACACTAATGTTTTCAGAAATCAAAAACAAGTTCTTTTTTCGATGTTGTTGATGTCTTTTAATCTGCTTTACTGATCAAAAATCTGAAAGTTTCATATTTTAATGGTTTTAATAATATTTAATCAAAGATTTTATCTAGGCTATGTCATTTCTATGTATTTTCAAAAAAAAAAAAAAGCATATATTGTATAGATTGAGGACCTTTACAAAACATGTCTGTGTTACTGAATTGAATGTTTTTAATGCAGAAATAAAATTTCCATCATCAAGTATAATTTTAATGCCTACATTACTTTCTTTTGAACTATCTATCATGCATTAGCCTACAAATGTTAGGCTGGCTTGCCCATTTTCAAAGAACAGCATATAGCTCAGTAAAATTAGCAAAAGTTGTCATGTTACCTAGAAAAAATTAGAAGCAAGCTGAAAGTTGCTGGAAATGTTTAGCACGCACTCATTAATTTTTCATAAAATGGGCCGAATTCAGACAAGAGCTTTGTCTGAAATCCAAGATAGCGTCCAAAATGATATTTGAAATATCTCAGCCTGTAGATGATTAAGAAATATGATTCTTGCATCTAGTATTATGTTTTTGAGGTCAAGAAATTTATTTTTCAACATTTTTTATTTTTGAGCTAAACAGCTAAAACATGGCGGCCAAAATAAACTCTATAATTAATACACTTTACAATGTTGTGTGTTCATATTCATTTGAAATTAGAAATTATTTGTTATATCATTATGTTGTATTTGTTATATATTGAAACTAATGTAGAACATTTAATGTAGCAATTTTTAACTGTTTAATGAGTGAAGTTTGTTCTCTGATAAACTCTACGTTTCTAAACTGAAATTTAAATTAAGTTAATTTATTAATAATCATATTAATTGTAATTGTAAAGAATTTATTCTTGTTTCCAAGTGACACTAAAGGAACTACTTCTCTTTCAACTTATTATATTTTTCACCAACTGACTGTGAATCTGAAAAACTAATTACAATGTAAACTATATTATAACTTCAATTCCAATGCGTCTGAGAACGCGCGGTTCATAGCACGTTAATAAGTTATTACTTCTCAAATGTAATTCTTTTGAGGCTTCAAAGGCACGTTTATAAAGTCTTTGTTCCAACATAAACCGCTAATTACTTATTTATATTTACAACAGATGTTATTGCTTAAGTCCAGAATGTCTCCAGAAGAATACTCAAAATTCTATTTTCTATGTGATACAATAGAATCAATTGTGCCATATGACAAAACAATACTTGTCTTAAAATTTGTGCTCAATGGAGGGTATCTACTTCACCACTTTGTATAGATGAGACCAGCAACATATAAATATATATATATATATATATATATATATATATATATATATATATATATATATATATATATATATATATATATATATATATATATATATATATATATATATATATATATATATATATATATATATATATATATATATATATATGTATATATATATATATATATATATATATATATATATATATATATATATATATATATATATATATATATATATATATATATATATATAATGTATCATATGTGCTACATCTAGGACCGTCCCTTGGGTTGGTGGCGCCCGGGGCTAACGTAGTTACGGCACCCCCTCCCTCCAGTAATAGTCGCGTATATAAACTTTCTGTGCTGTCACCAATACTTTAATACTTACACCCTTTACCAATTTATCATAAAGATAAATATATATATACATATATATACATTCAAACAATCAATCTTTTTTGCGTCATCGATGTACGTAGGTAGGTTTTGATTAACTTCAACATGCTGAAACTACGTTCACTGCTGGCCACCGTCATTAAAATTGTTAGCAATATGCCTTGTGCTATCCACATCTACTATCCATATATTAGGAAAAAGGTCTTTTCTGTCGGTGTTTTTGATTATATTGAAACTTTTTTTTTTTTTTATATTACAATCTTTATACAAATATTAGTAAAATAAAAAGTTATCTTACATTAATTTAAATTAACTACAAATAAAGATATCGTTAGAAAATAAAGATAGCATAATATAGAAACGGAAAACTCGTAGAAGACCGTGATTTCTTGTTAACGAGAAACCGCTCAAGCTGACTGAAATGATTTTGCTAATTTTTTTTTTTTTTGTATATTTGTTTCACTTTCTACAATAAATACAATTTTCATGTATATACAACAAAATAAGTAATGGCTGGAGCAAGAAGAAGACATAATTCCGTCTTATCACCGAGCCCCATTTTTATAAAATCGTGATATATAAATATTATATTATATTGGCGTAATTGCTAAAATGCTTACTTTATCTGCAGTTGCAAAAAGAAAAAGAATGCAGCTGCAGTTGCAAAAAAAAAAAACGAATAAATACTTGTAATAAAAAGTGAGATCCATAATTAAGAACAACCGTTTAGATTCTTTTTTAAATCGATCAAAAGTGATCTTCTTTTTATTTGTAATATCTCAAAACAAATTCCATAAATACGGCCCACGATACTTAATTGAGTATGAACTCAATTTTAGACTATATCTTGGGACAGCAAAGTTGTTTACTGAGAATCTTGTGCAATAATTATGGCAGATTTCACTAAAACAAGATTTGAATATTTTTGGCGACATTCCTAGCATAGTTCTATACATAAAAACTAAAATTTCATGTAAATTCATAAGTAAACACAATAAAGGCTTACAGGGTTCTGCTCTATTTTCTCCAAATATAATTCGACATGCATGTTTTTGTACTTAATAAAGAATATTCCTATATTTCTAGAATTTTTTTTTTCAAGGCTGTTTATATAAAAATTCCATTTTAAACTTTCGTCCAATTCAACGCCTAAAAAATTTACCAATGATTCACTTTTAATTATAGCTTTATTTATAATGTTTATAATAAGATTTGGTAAATTTAATGGGACGTTATCAGTTTTATTCAATTTTTGAAATAAAATGAATTTATTTTTATCTGCATTCAGAGAAAGTTTGTTACTTACAAACCACTCATTAACTTTATCTAATTGTTCATTAACATGTTTAAAAAGTGTATTAATATCTTTGTATGAATAAAAGAGATTAGAGTCATCTGCAAATAAAATAAAATTAAATAATTTTCAAACCAAAGTAAATTTTTACTTCTAATGCCATAGTGTTCAAGTTTACTTTGCAGTATATCAAATATGATTTAGAGCTTTAATGTTTTCTAGTTTTTTTTTGTTTTTTTTTTATATATCAACCGGTTTTATCAGTAATCATTCGTTAAACTGGTAGAGCTGATGAACTTGCTTGGTTTAGAAGGTTAACGAAATTTACGTTGATTGTAGCAATCAATCAAATAACCTTTCCAAGCAAAATTTTTTTCTTTTTTTTTATTGTGAGCATGTTTTTTTCATACTAGCAATTTAAAATATCATAATTCAATTTTTGAAAATAATACATTTTATTATTTTATATAGTGTTCGATTTCAATAATTCTTTAATAACATTTAGTTCATTTTAGGAAAACCATTATGCAATAAATAGCTAAAATTAGAATTATTCACACTCAAGAGTATACTTGGTGTCTCATAAATAATTGTTTTCACCTGTACTTTTTGTAACGACTTTAGTAGAATGCACAACTTTTAGAAAGTACACTTCTGATGAATATACATTAACTACCAGCACATACACACCCATACCAGCGTATACACACAACATACTAACAGCACATTTAAACTCATATATATACAAGTATACATACATGCATACATACATACATACATACATACATACATACATACATACATACATACATACATACATACATACATACATACATACATACATACATACATACATACATACATACATACATACATACATACATACATACATACATACATACATACATACATACATTCATGGTAATTGTGTTTTGTTGGCCGTGTTCTGCTCACACCATTTGTCAAAAAAAGTAGCTATTAAACTGGCGAGTAGAGTTTTTTTTTTCCTTATTTATATCTGAAATATTTTTCACAGTCAGATGTTCTTCTAACATTTTTATTTTTCCTCTTTAAGTTTTTCCTTTGATTTTTCCAGGTCAAGTAGGGCGAAAACATTGACTCTTATTTGGATAACTTGTCCATTCTGTCTTCTAAAGATGATTTAGTTGTGCCAATTAGGGATAAGAAAACGGCATTTTTTTAAAGGCTCTGTTGTGCTAGAGAACTAGCACTTGATTAATAGAGAAAATATTTATCGATTCTTTAAACAACTTCAAACAGCGACTTCACTAATGATTTAGCTTCATCTGATATAACTACGTTCAAGCAGTGGCAACCACAAGGTGTAGGCATGTAGTTATTACACCTTTTCGAATTGCAACCATATTAGAACGTTTTTCTCAACCTTCAATTTGCCATAAATGCTCCATTAAAATTGGTTCAGAATTTACCAAGTAAATGGGATAAGACCAAGGAAGTTCCCATTATTTTTGTGTACAGCTTTGATGAGCTTCCACGGAATGCAACATTGATGTATAACTTAATTGTATATATTGTTGTTAAGATCTTGATTGGCAGCTTGATTTTTTTTATCCTAATTGTTGCTTCAATCCATTCCTCAGAACAACTGTAATGAAATATCTCTTTTAGGCTTGCTCTGTGAACTTTTTTTCGAAACTTTTTTTTCCCAAAATATGATTTTGGAGTTGGGTCAAACTGGTCAAACAACGAAGACAATAAATTG
Organism: Hydra vulgaris; assembly: GCF_022113875.1. Lineage (NCBI taxonomy): Eukaryota > Metazoa > Cnidaria > Hydrozoa > Anthoathecata > Hydridae > Hydra > Hydra vulgaris. The sequence goes on along the minus strand of NC_061162.1, from coordinate 50,052,830 downwards.
AATTAGTTTCTGCAAAGTATATAAACTGCCTCCTTTTACTTACGTTCATCATTTCTTACTACCCTGTATCGAAATTGTTTTGAGAAATGGCGTTTTTACAGTTTTAAGTTATTATTGCTCTTCAAGAAAGGTATTAGATTCATTTTGATAATGTAGTCTTTCTCACTCACAGCTATCCGATCTGGCTTAGTGGAGGGGTCATTAGATAAGAATTTGAAAGTGTCACTTCTGTGCGAATAGTCTGTTATAGTTGCAAAACTGTCATCTGTTTCAACTATTATAGGAAATTACATTCTGCTTCCTGAGATTTTAGGCTACAAATGTTTAAATATGAAGTGATGCTCATGTGGTTAAACTACACAACAAAGGGTTGCTCACATTTTCTTTCTGAATTAGAAAGAGTGGAGGTCTCCCTAAATGTTTTTAAGGAGTTATCATCACACTAAATGCTTGATTCACAAGGTTGTGAAAAACTTGGAGAAAAAAAAAAAGTTAACTTAAAACAGCTTATGGGCTGCTTTAGAGTCTTTGTCTATTTTTTTATTTTGATAACCTGACATTTTTTTTTAACATTTTCAATAAAAAAATATTAAAAGTCAAATTAACAGTGTAAAACTTTATTTTTTTTTCTGAAAACATAAACTCTTCATAATGTGAGTTTTTAAACTCATCATTAAGGTCGGTATTGATTACATTTTACAACCCATTTTATCACAACATTTTTATTAACTTAGCAATACTTTTGTAATACTTTTGAAATGGACTAAAAATTAAACTTTTTCTCGGGACCAAAAGATTTTGTGTAAGTACACAACCTGAAATATCCATTAAAGTCAGTGACTGAAAATGTTGGGCACCAAGGTTTTAATTGGTAAAAATATTTTATAAAGCCATGAAGACCGCTAAATAAAAAAATTTACCGTGGTGCCCCATAGGTCGCGGCTCCCGGGACAGCTTGCCCCGGCTGTCCCCCCTCCCCCTAGAAATGGCCCTAGCTGATTCAATATGGGAAAAACTGTTGGGTTGTTGATGATGTAGAATGATGTAGCATGTGTACGATACAAAGATGTAGCATGCCGAATCTCAATTTTCAATAAATTTTTTATTCATATTGGTATACAAAATATACTTTGTATACCGATATGTATAAAACATTTATTGAAAATTCAGATTCGGCATGCTACATCTTTGTATCCTCAAAGACAAATTACAAGATACAAAAATTATTTTTAAAAGTGATACACAAACCTTCATACTTTAGTTTGAGTGCTGTTTGGGCAGCTATCTTGAATATTTACATTAATTTTTTTTTTCACTTAAATAAAATTATGAAAAATTAATTGCTTGACATGAAAAACATAACACTTGACACAAAAATTTCAATTTGATCAACAAGCTAAGAAATTGAACATTTTCTTAGTTTGTTGATCAAATTGAATTTTAACAACCATTTTGTTTTTTTATTAAACTAAAAAGGTTAGAAATTATTTTTTTGACCTCATAAAACGAAATAGTAGACACAAGAACCATGTTTCTAAGTGATCTACAGGCTCAGCTATTACAAACTGTAATTTGGATGCCATCTTGGACGCCATCATGGATTTTAGATAAAGCTCCTTTCCAATTTCTAATATGAATTCTAATATGAATCAGGAGTGCATACAGAACATTTACAGCAATTCTTCAGCTTGCTGCTAATTTTTTCCGGGTCAAATTCTAACTTGACTGGCCTAATATGCAATGAGTAAACATCTATTCTCAGCGATCTATTGTCAGCAAGTTTCAATATTTAAAACTTGCTGACAATAGATTTTATTTCTTGAAGTAAAAAATAAAAGACTTTTTAATGAATATTAGATCTTATCTTTTATTATTAACATTTATTCTAATCAATTAAATTATTTTTAATTTTCTTTAAATTCTTTTCTTGCAAACATCTTTAATTGGGTTTTTCAAAAGGGACAGGAGTATGTTAATACAGCCGAGTCTAATTAAACTTTTTAAAATATTTTTGAACATAGATGATTTCTTGAGGTTCCCCTTTACACAAAATTTTAAAGGGTCCTAAAAATAGTGAAAAATGTTTTTCAGAATAATGTCGACCGGATACTCAAAAGATGCAGAACTGTATGCTGATTTTGAAAATATTATTTGTTTTTAATTAATATATAAATTATAAAAACTATAATTTTTCTTTTCATAAAAAATCCCCGTTTTCTATATATATTTGCAAAAAAGCAACAATTTTAGGAACTTATGTTAACAAAAAACAAGCATTTTATACTGCGTCTTTTGATTACTAGGTAGACATTTTTTTATTACTATTATTTCTTATTTAGGTGTCCCAATACGTCCTCACGGTCTTGTCACAGAGCACCGCTGAAGTGCATTTAACCAGGAAGTTCACGCCTCCTTCCTTACCGTGACGCGAAATATGTCCAAAGCTCGTTTCGAACTTGGATCCACTGCTTATATAAAGCAAGCGCTTTAACCTTTGCGCCACGGCCGCAAATTGTTTAGAATAATTTTTTTTTCTATATAAGGGTTCCTCAAAAAATTTTATTCTTAGAGGAACCTCAAGAACAATTAATGAGAAGTAACAAGAAGTAATGTATATTTTTACTAGAAGACAACAATTCGAAACACAGGCAAACCTTATTTCAAAATTTTTTCGAATCTCTTCACCCTGTTTGTTAGGTCTTTAAAAACCAACTGTCCCCATCGATTTTTACTCAATCAACGTGATTAATCAAGCTAACAAAGGCATTACAAAAATTAACTGAGCTTTAAGCTTTTACACTTGGTTCATTCTTATTCAAAATATCTAACTCTCGAGACGTAGAAAAAGTTATCAAAAGATTTAAGTGGTTTTTTGCTGTGACTAAATTTTCTTTTCTTATTTTGATTAATATAATTTAACCAGCTAAATTTGTTTTGATTGGTCAGCAAGCTTTCAAAGTTAGACAAAAATTGTCTGCTTTGTGAACCTAATTTAAAGAAAACCCCTAATTTGAAAGCTGCTTAGCTTATTTGCAAAAACAAGATTGAAACAGTAATTTGCTTGAGATTTTTCAGAGTTTACAAGTTAAATCACTTTATATTATGAAAAAGTGATGGTTTTTTGCGTTCTGCTAGTTCTAACATTGCATCAAACTTGATCAGTCAAATCAACTCAGCTTTAAATTGATTACCATTATTTTCGAACTCGAACTTTTTTTTAAAAAATTAGAGAAAAAAAGCGGTTTATATAAGAGTTTATATAAAAGATTTTTTATTCAATAAGTTTTAAATTAATAGTTAATATAAGTATAAATAGCTTAATAAACATGTTTTTTTTATGTTTACCTTCTCTTTGGTAACATTTATATCAATAAATAAATTTTAAAATAGACTTTGACTTAAGACATAATCAAAATACGTTACGCATTCTCTCACTTTTTAAGATTATTTTCATAGAGGCTTAACATTTAGAAAAACATTGTAAACGTAGTAAATAAATGAATATTTGTAAACGGCTGCTTCTGAAATATCAAATAAAATTACTTATTTTGCTAAAAAAAGTTTAATCTCAATTTTACTTAACTTCAACCACTCCTTTTTCGTTTTTTATCAATTTTCAAAAGCTGCCTTACAGCTGTCAACAACTTTTTGCGCTAACTAAATTTGGAGAATGTGCAGCACATGGAACAAAATCATTATTTGGATTCTCATTTTTCAGTTGAGCTATTAAGCCGTTCTATCACCCAAACTCGCTAGATGCATTGTCATATGGATGATCACAAGCATTATTAATATTTAAGCCAAGCTTGTCAAAAACTTTCTTGACTGCATCCAACATAGTCTTCATATTATGTCTACAAGATGACTCAAACCCAATAAATCTTTCTTTCACTAAAGTTTTTTTACTCACATGCTGAATGATTATTACAAGTCGACGGCAGTAGTTTTAGGTAATGACTTAACAATCAATAATAGGTATTTAGTACTTGGCCCTATACTCTTTTTAATTTACATTAACGATCTTCCAGATATTCTCACACCTAAGGTGGCATTGTTCGCTGATGATACTACCATTTATTCTTGTCACGATAAGAAGCCAACTCCCTCTGATTGCTTGGAGGGGGCATTTGAGCTTGAAAAGGATCTCACTTCTGCTACAGCATGGGGCTCACAGTGGCTGGTGAACTTTAATTCAGATAAAACTCAATTTTTTTCAGCCAATTGTTATCACAATAATTTAGACCTATATTTATGAACGGTAATGTACTCGATGAGTCTCCTACCCTTCATCTTCTAGGATTAACTCTTACTTCTGATCTTTCTTGGAAACCTTATATCAAATCCGTTGTAAAATTAGTATCTGCTAAAGTCGCTTCTCTTTATCGAGCTCGTCACTTTCTTACTCTGGATTCTATTCTCTATCTCTATAAATCTCAAATCCAGCCTTGTATGGAATACTGTTGCCATATCTGGGATGGATCTTCTAATGATGCCCTTTCTCTTTTAGACAAGGTGCAAAAACGCATTGTAAACATATTTGGACCTGAGATGGACTTCAACTTCACAAAAGCTTCAAGCATTTTATAAATCTTTTCAAAACTTCCAAGTGACACTTTTCTTCCTCGTACAGCAATACATCAATTTTTCCTTATACTGTGGTTATTCCAAAACTGTACTGGACTGTTTCAGTGTGCTCTTTTTTTGATTCAAGGCTCTGTATAGAACACTGTCAATGAGACCAATGATTGAATCTTGTTCTGAAGATATTTTTTTTAAGTTTATTTATTTTAAGAGTCCCAAAAAGTCTTACGGTCTTATTTCAGGGCACCGTGGGAGAGCATTTGAAAAGAAGTTCATGCCTCTTTTCCTCTTTTCTTTTATAGAAGTCCAATAGCTTTGACCTTATTTCAAATCTCTCCTCAACGCTGGGTCAGATTGATATATTGAAAAACTGTACTAAACTGTAATGTCTTTTATTTTGTAATCAATATTTTATTATGTTTGTAAGTATTGTCTCTATCTGTTTAAACATTATGTGTATAATTTTAAATACTCTTCTATAAAGCGTTATTTTTGTCTTGACTACTGCGTAAATATCTTTGTTCAAAAAAAAGTTCTTCTTTATTTAAAAAATCTTCCTTTTTTGCTCAGGCATTCACTGCTCATGTGTAAAATAATTGCGAGTTTTTTACTATAATTATATATTTAATGTTTGTTATTTATAGTCAATTATTTTAACCAATATTTATTATATAATAGTAATTTAACTATCAAATGAAAAAATATTATCGACGTCACATTTCTAAACCTTTATTTCCAATTGTCGCACATTGTCCTAAGTTTTGCCCCTCGACCACTTTTTTATTTTTATGAGAGTGGCTAATTTCATGAATTACCTCTTAAGCATCAAGAAGAACTTCGCTTTAAAAAAATGTTTGTTCATACCAACGAATTTAAATTGAAAAAGTTGTACTTTTCTATGTATTCTCTAGAGAAACAAAAATTTCTTCAAGATGTTCAATTATTGACTATTGTTTATATTAATTTTTTTTTTATTTGTAAAAAAGGTTATATTATTTTATGAAAACCTTATTTATTTTATAAATTTGATATAAATTTTTCATATTTTTTATATCTTTCATATTTTTGATTTAGCGCGTTAAACTTATAACATTTTAAATCAAACTTAAATATTTGAAAAACGTTATACTTCATTTGTTTTAAAATAATGAGTTTTCATTTTAGAACTAATTGTGTCATCAATATTTGGTGTTCAACCTCCTTCTGGAATGTTATTTTTACGTAATAAAGAACTTTGTGAAATTCATAGTTATTTTATCGAATTACAAGATGAAAAAAAAGCAACCTTAGTATTGTATGGAATGTCTGGTGTCGGAAAAACACAACTTGCCAGAAAATATTGTAAAACTTATCATAACTTTTATGAAAATTTTGTGTGGATAGATGCAGCGTTTGGAAATTTACAAACTTCGCTGTATAATATTTTGCAAAAACTAGGATTTATAGTTCAAAACTCAAAAGGTGATTATATCGCCATAGAAGTAGTTGTTGAAAAGGTTCACAACTATTATAAAAATGAAAAGACTTTGTATATTTTTGACAATGTCGACGATGAAAGTGTTCGATATTTGGAAATGTACATTTCAAAGAAACCGAATGCATTTACCTTAATTACCTCTCAATGGAGAACGTGGTCAAATAATGTAAATAAAATGTTTATCGATGTTTTTTCTTCTGAAGAAGCTTTTGCTTATGTAAAAAACAATATTAAAGAAAACACCGACGAAAACATAAGAAAACTAATTAAAGAACTTGGTTATCATCCGTTTGCTATTAATCAGGCAATAAAATATATAAATATACATAATATTTTGATAGAAAAATATATTGAACGATATAAATCAAAACCTTTAGAAATACTAGACGATGATAATTTTCCGACCGAAGAAGAATCAAAGTCTGCTATTAAAGCCATCAATCTAGTTTTAATAAAAATGGAAAAAACAAAAACTTTTCCATTACAAATAATAAATTTTTTATCTCATTGCGATGGTAAACACATAAGTAAAGAATTTATAATCCAAATTTCAAAACATATAGCATTAAACGAAGAATACTTGGTAGATGAAGCCATTAGATTACTAATGAGTTACTCCTTACTAGATTGTTTTGATAATGAAAAATATACAATGCACGATCTGACACAACTGTCGTGTAGATATTTTCAAATTAAAAATTCAAATACAAATATGTATCTTGATCTAATAGAAAATTATTTTAAATTTGAATTAAACGAAGTAAAAGTTCACGTTGGTTGTGGAAACCATTTTGTGTATCATTTTCTTCATATGTTTCGTATTAACAGAAAAAGAATGTCAAAAACCTTTCATAGTATGACAACTTCTATTAAAAAAATTTTATTCTGCAATTGTTTGTTTCTTGAAGCACTTGAAATATTAAAAGCTGTTCAAAGTTTTAATGCAGAAACCTATGGAGTAAATAATAATTTCACCCTTGATACAAATCTTAATATTGCAAGCTGTTTGTATGAAATGGGAAAATATAACGAAACTTTAGAAATATATTATTCTGTTGATAAAATACGAACTGAATTTTTAGGTATCAACCATCCATTTACATTGACAACAAAACATAATATCGCAGAATGTTTGTGCCAAATGGGAAAATATAACGAAGCTTTAGAAATTTATTATTCTGTTGATAAAATAAGAACTAATATTTTGGGTATCGACCATCCAGATACAATGACAACAAAAAATAATATTGCAGTCTGTTACCACAATATGGGAAAATATAACGAGGCTTTAAAAAAATATTATTTTGTTGATAAAAGACAAACTGAAATTTTAGGTACCAGCCATCCATCGACAATGACAACAAAAAATAATATCGCAGAATGTTTGCGCGAAATGAGAAAATATAACGAAGCTTTAGAAATTTATTGTTCTATCGATAAAATACAAGCTGTAACTATAAGTAACAACCATCCATCAAGACTGATAACAAAAAATAATATCGCATTATGTTTAGACAATATGGGAAAATATAATGAAGCTTTAGAAGTTTATTATTCTGTTAATAAAATGCAAACTGAAATTTTAGGTATCAACCATCCATCTACATTGACAACAAAAAGTAATATCGCACTTTGTTTATACAATATGGGAAAATATAACGAAGCTTTAGAAATTAATTATTCTGTTGATAAAATACGATGTGAAATTTTTGGTATCAACCATCCATCTACAATGACAACAAAAAATAATATTGCAGAATGTCTTCGCAAAATGGGAAAATATAACGAAGCTTTGGAAATTAATTATTCTGTTGTTAAAATAAGAAGTGAAATTTTAGGTATCAACCATCCATATACATTGACAACAAAAAGTAATATCGCATTATGTTTATACAATATGGGAAAATATAACGAAGCTTTAGAAATTAATTATTCTGTTGATAAAATACGATGTGAAATTTTTGGTATCAACCATCCATATACAATGAGAACAAAAAACAATATTGCAGAGTGTCTTTGCAAAATGGAAAAATACAACGAAGCTTTGAAAATTTTTTATTCTGTTGATAAAATACAAACTGAAACTTTCGGTAGCAACCATCCTTATACAATAAGAACAAAAAATAATATCGCAAACTGTTTAAGAAAATTAAATCATTTTAATCAACAAGTTGATTAAATATTTTACTTCTTTAATTTGCAAATATTGATAATAAATTAATGTGTTTCTCTAATAGTACTAGAACGCGGTAAACATTGAATATATTTATTATATAAAAGTTTTACGTTATTATACTTACAATTGAGTCATCTTAATAATATCTTGAAATTGTTTTAGAAAACTGTTCATTAAGCGAAAAGTAATTTACTTATCACTTTTAATTAAAGTTTACTTTATGTACTATTGTTTGTGAATCGAAGGATGATATTAATTTATGATTTTAATGAAGTTTTATTTTTCGAATGAAAATACTTTGTTCTTAACTAAAAAATAGTTTGTGTAACTAATTTTAGAAATTTGTCAATTTTTAATGGCAGAAGTTATGTTAGTGTATTCTACAAATAAAGTGCTCAATGCTCTTAAAGAACATATCAATATTGACCTGCTGAAGGTATAACAAACTGTAGAAGATATTTAGATAAGTCTTTTTACTAATTTATATTATACATGTTTCGTAAAATTTATTTACATTTTCAAAAGATTATTTTACAATAATAAAACTCTGAAATAAATATTAAAAAATAGAAGTCTTTACAGAGATATAATAACGGACAAAAGTTTACATAATAAACCAATATATTTATTAAAAATAACTCGGTAAATAACCAATCAAAATAACTTAATGTCGAAAAAGCCTTTTTAGATGTAATTATTAAAAAATCCAATTTTCGACTTTATTTTATCACAAAAAAACGTATACAGGTCTTTTACAAAGTTTTAAGTTTTATTCCTTCTTGCTACAAACTTGGACTTGTTTGTTGTTTGATTGATCGTACAATTAAAATTAATAATACTCGGATTCGTTTTTACAAAAATATGAAGAATCTATCATTAGTTTTATAAAATAATAAATTTCCACAAAAAATTATTGACTCTGAAATTCAATCCTATATTGATAAGAAAATGAACCCATCTGTTTTCTAACATAGTTAATAGCTTAAATATAAGATACTTTAGGCTTCCATACATTGGAATCTACTCTAATTATACTAAAATGAAAATTTCAAATATTGTTTATAAATATTGTAAGGATGTTCTAATAAAATTAATTTTCACTACTAATAAAATACAAGATTGTTTTTGCTTATAAGATTCACTTCCTAAACTGCTTAAATCTCATGTTGTCTATAAATTTTCTTGCGCTGGCTGTAATACCAGTTACATTGGAGAAACCTCCAGACATTTGGCAACTAGAATAAATAAGCACCTTAAAAGTGATAAATTATCTCATATATTTAAACACTTAAATTTATCTGTTAACTGCAAAAATCTGGCTAACTGTGATTCTTTTGAGATTTTGGATAATGCCCCAACCAAACACAAATCAAAGATAAAAGAAGCCCTCCACATAAATGGGAAAGTCCCTCACTTAACAAACAAAATAATCTTTTGAAAATGTAAATAAATTTTAAAAAACATGTCAAGAATAAAAAATATCGTGTTATTTTAAAAAATTATATATATATATATATATATATTATTGAGAACATTTAATTCGAATATATATTTATTTTTATTTTATCTTTATTATACCTATTGTTTCCAAAAAAAAGGTATTTTTGATCAGGTGGCTGAAAGGGTGGGGGGTGAAAAGCTAATGAAGAGACAGTGAGGTATTTATACTTTCCAAATCGCACAGTAAGAGCTAAGCTATGTTTATCCACTATACTCTCTACTCAATCTTTTGAAAAAAAAATTTAAAAAAAAATCTGGTAAGTATAATTTAGTGTATTTGAAAGATTTTAATTGTATTGAAAAAAATCAAGATTTTACTAAAAATATAGTTTACAACGACTGCTGTAGAGATAATTACAAGCAAAATCAAAATTTCAATAATTTTTACATATTTACATATCACTAGAAGTTATATATGTGATATTGAAACGGACTGAAGAAAAGAAAGTTCAAAGTTATTTCTTGTCATTTATGTCATCCATTTCTTTGAAATGGATGACTTAGCGCCAAACCGGCCTATACAACGAATATATTTAAATGAGATAATAGAAGACAAAGTTTAAAACTATTTAATAGTAAAACATTTGTTGTTTCTGAAACAGTTTTTTTAATTTCTATTTTTTTTACTGAATAGATAAATGTTATATAGTTTATACAATTAATTTAAAAAGCATTTATTTATTTATTAAGAAGAAAACAGGTAATTAAAATTATAGGGGTTTCTGGCTTTTTTCGAAAAATACAAACTCTTTTTTTATATGAGGTATAGGCACAAATGATGACATTTTTTAAGTTGAATTAAATTTTAGAATTTCCAAGTCCAAGTTATTGTCTGTGAATTTTTCCAAATATTACTATTTTTCTTAAGTCTCCTTTTGTTAAAAGAGTTAAACAAATGGGTCACATGGATGGCAAATTCTTTGTCTCTTTCTTCATTGACAGTTTCATAAAACCCTCGGTAGATCTCATTATATAGAATATTGTCTTTATCATTAGGCACATCAATGGATTCTTGTGGTGACTTTGGGTTTTTTTACAATGTTTTGACAAAGTTGATTCCATTGCAGGAATGCTTAGCACGCCTCGAAGTTTAGAGTTTCTTTCGAACTCATTGTCATAGATTTCGCGCAACGACTCTGTTGTTGTTTCAGCTTTTCGCTTCATTTCTGTTTTCGAATTTGAAAGATTTTCTTTTATTGCGATTCGCATCACAATAGTTTCAACTGTTGGGTAAAAAGAATTATTCTGAATGAAACCACGACCAACACACCTAAAAACTGAATGTCTTGCATATCTATATCTGAGAATTGTTTTTAGGTCGTAAGATTTTTCTTTTGTGTATGCTCTGTTGGCGGCCCAATACTAATCACTGTTATTCCGTGCACCTTCAGTAATTATAAAATTAATTTTTATTTGTAACCTTTTGTTGAAAAACTTTATTGCTTGAAACTAAAGAAGTTTAACAAACTTAAAAGAGCGTTTCAATTTATCATAGTTTAATTAACAATTTAATACTAATACGCAAACATTAACCACAAACTTGTGGTTTATTATCAGGCGTGACATGAGTATTTCTGCTGGCAATAAAGAGGTTTCAATGATTGAAATTATAGTAAAAATTAATAAAAATATACTTTTATGTTATTATTATTACCCACCTTCAGGCATAATTGAACATTAACCAACGTTGGTCAGTATCAACTTTGCAGACTTAGAAAGAATTATGTCAATTGTTATTGCTTCAGTTTCTTCTTTTATAAAGATTTATGTTTCATGAAAATTTTACCATGTACTTCAAGTATTTTAAGGTTTACTACTAGTTTAAAATGAAAGTTTCAGGATTATGAGTATTTGCGTGTATGCTTTTTAAAAATATATATCTTTGCTATACTCAATAATTTACTATAGTATTTAAATTTTGTCTTTTTGTAATGTTTTTTTTCTTTTACAATTGCATTTGTAAATAATTGTTTGCATTGCCTTTACATTATTTCTTGACGATATGACAATTTATCTTCTTCTTGTCCCTGCTATTTGTAGTTACATATGCCATTTTTAATAAATATTTTTTTATTATCTGATTAAAAAACAAATTATTTTTAAGACTTTATCTTGAATGTAAATGTTATACAATTTTTATTTATTTGTTGCTTAACATTAAAAAAAAAAAAATTTATTTTATTTTTCATAAAATTTATTTCATAAAAATAATATTTATTATTAGGTATAAATATATAAAACAGTATAAAAAAATGTTTACAAATATCTTAACTTGCAACGTTTGACTGGCTACACATCAGTGTTGTCGGTGTTTAATCGAGAAATGCATTCAGAAGGTTTTATGAAGTAAGCTTATGTTTACTCTACATTATTGTGTTATTAGAATATTTAAACACACTAAATATTACTTTTTATTTCATTTGGCTGAGGTAAGCAGGCTTTGTGAGAAAAAAAATAGCTTGAAAGTGTTTGAAGTTTCAAGTTTTATCTTTTTATTATTAGATCTTCATAATTGTGTATATTAGTTATTATTTTTACATTTATATTTTTGTTTTGTTTTCTGTTTTACTTCGTATTTATGAATTTCAAAGTTATGTTCATTAAATTTTAAATTTGCCTGGATTTTATTCTGCATTTTTTTTTTTTTTTTTGTATACTTGTATTGTAACCTCATTAAATATTTTTATGAAGGAGAAATATTTTACTTAATTACATATTATTAACTTATTGTTAACTTATTATTAAGTTGATAAACAAGTTTATTATTGATTACAACAGTTTTATTATTGAAAGACCTTCAGTAATGTAAAGACTGGTGCTACTGTGAATAAAATGTATAAACAGCTACAAAAAAGTATTTTAGGAATTATAATTAGTATATTCAAACAGCTTTTTGTTAAATTATATAAGTAATGAACTAAAGTATTCACAAGTTTTCTATTTTTACAGATTTAAATGTTTTATATTATTAATTTTTCATACAAATGTTGGTGTATATTTTAAAAAATTGTGTTTTTCTTATTTATGTTTATTAATATCCGTTTATATGCTGCATGTTCAAAAATCAAAACAGTTGTAGTTTGTTTTTCAAAGTTGATAAACATCTGATTACAGTGTGTGTAGATTTATAAAATACAATTTACAAATTGAATAAAAATAGAACATGTATGGTAAATTGATAGGACAGTAGTAATTTTTTATTTTTGCTTTTTAGGTATTGGCAGGCTGTACTTGACAACTTACTTTTTTGCAATGAAATCAAAAGAACCTTCAACTACAAACCAATTAAAATAATTTAAAGCAGCATTTTTTTAGAAGAATTTTCCCTTTATTTTATTTACTAATTTACTAATTTTAGATTACTTGTGTTTCATAATTTCTTTAAATTATTTTTGGAGATTTTTGGATTTAAATTTTGGTGTTTTACAAAATTTTAAGTTTAGAAAATTATTTTACAAATAGATTTTTAGTTTGTTAATAATTAATCTTATTCAGAAGTACAATTATAATTGGAATGTCCAATTTTTGTAATATTATTTCTGCAAACATCAATTTGATATTATGTATCAATGTGAAAGTATAATCTCAAGATAAAATTTAAAAAATGATTGGATGAGTTACATAAACATACGCTTTGTTTTCTTATAAAATTCAAGTTTAGCGCAAAATATCTGTACCGATAGAAACCACTCGCAAAAACTTTTGATATTGATTGGTCTTTTAAAATTTTACTGTTATTTTTACATGGTTTCTACTTACTATGACAGTAAGTGTGAATACACGCGCAAACTGGTAATCGGGAGATTTTTGAACTAAAATTAACGCCGTGTATTTCTTAAATTCATTTGCGATACTATTATGTTTTTTTGTTTTCGACACTATTCATTAAAATTCTTTGTGATATTATTCCTTATTCTGCTATTCGACAATCCATCATGCGACAACTTGCGAAAAGATTATATTTGAAGTTGTTTTATTATTAAGAAGACGAAGAAACAAGTTTAATTTATTTTGTTGAATACTTTAGAACTATACAAATTTGTATAGTTCTTACTGTGTTTTGAAACATTTAAAAGTAATTTTAGTGCACTCCTTCCAACTACATCTAGCTTTTTCATCAAAGCCGAATTATTTTCACATAGCTCCATAACATAAGTTAAGGTAGGGACTACCAATAATTTATATATATAGGAAATAAAACTTGGGTGGGCAAACCGTATTCCAGATTGAATAAGAGTTTGAGGGTAGAGCTTAAAAGTATGATATCATCCGCATATGCCACCACACCAGTGAAGCTACCATATATATATTGATGTGCCAGCAATACCTTGTTTTGTAATAGTTTTAAGAAGACTTTCAGTGTAAATATTATATAAGTGAGGTGAAAGAATCGATCCTTGTCTTATTCCTTGCTTAAGAAGAAAGGAGTTTGATTTACAACCTTGATATAAGACTGTTGCACTACTATTGTTATATAACAAAGAGATAGTATTAACTATACAGAACGGTAATTTTTTTTCAAAATATAATTTATGAAATAGGATATCCCACTTGCAGCGATCAAAAGCTTTTTCTGCATCTAAAGAGCATAGGTACACAGGTGAACTGTTGCTATTGTAATGTTTAATTGTTTCGCTAATTAGAAATTCAGCATGTAGTGTTGAACAGTTAGCATTAAATCCAAATTGTAAGGGACGAGTATCTCTAATATCCGGACATATAATAAGGATTATGTTTTCTAGAACCTTTGTAAAAATTGGTATAATGCTAATTCCGCGATAATTGCTCGGGCTATCTGAAGATTTTTTGTACGATTTAACAATGGGTACAATAATAGACGTCGACATTGATAATGGTGTCCATCCATAATTAATGGAATAATTAAAACTAGCAGTAAGCAACCCGTAATACGCGTTGTTGGTAAATAAAATTAAAAAAAACCGCGTATAGAAAAGCCTAGAAACTACTTTAAAATAGAAAAGCCTAGAAAATGACGTAATTCGACTAATAATATTAAATTAGCGTATTAATATTATCAGAAATTTGATGAGCCATTTTGTTAAAGTATCACAATTTGCGTATTTCAAATGTTCTGCTGAGATACCGAAAGAGTCATTTTTTAAACTTTAGGTTCGAAATAGCCCTAATTATATTTTCTCCAGTTATTGTAACATCATCATGTTTTTTACACGGGGGAATTCTCCGATGATTCATTACGATGTTATTTTTGAAGTATTCAGTACTTTTTCGAAGTGGTTTGCGAATTCTGAAGTAATGGATTCTTTGTCTTTTTTATTATTAATGGTGAATAATCTAGAATTTATGTCTTTGTTTAAACATCTAAATGCATTCCAAAAGTTTTTTGGTCTAATATTTTTTAACTTTTCAGTTTTAGTATACTGTGCGCAAATTTTAATATTTTGAACCAACTTGATGGCTTTGCGAAAGCTTTTAAGAACCATTAGGTAACGATTAAAAGTTACGGAGTTCAAATCTTTTAAAAAACCAGAACCTCTCCATTTGTTAAAATGAATTGAAAGAATAGTTTTAGAACGACTTAATTCAGGTGTCCACCAAGATTTCGAATACAAACATTGCTTTTTATTTTTTAAAGTTTCCTTAAAAGCTATTTGAGTGCTGCACAGTGGGCCAGAATTCACTTTTACTGGACAAAATTCATAAATAGTTTAATATTGGAGCTATATTCACTAAACTTAGCATAAGTACTAATATGAGGTTTGCGCTTTTTATGAAGGTACATTTTTTTATTTTGTTGTTATGAATATCTTTATTTTGCTTGGCAACAACTTATTTTTGTAATCTGTATATATTTTATGAGTGCTATATTCCCCCTATGCATGAGTACCAATATGAGATCACACTTATTATAAAAGTGATAACTTTTTTAATTTAGTTGCTATGGATACTTATATTGCTTAGTTACCAGATACTTAGATAAGTTGATATTTGAATATTCTATCGGATTTTTGTCCCACCTATAATGAATAACAACTAATTTTATAGATTAATAATGTTTCTGCAATAATAAAAACAAAAAAATAGTGCAAGAAAGTATTGTCAATTTTAAATTACATCAAAAATTTATAAAACAATAACATCGTTCAAAGATTGTTTAAGTAATTGTAAAACCTCTAAAGGAAATGCTTTATGATTTGTTCGATGTGATGTTGATTTACGCAGTGATAAAGTAACAGGATCACTGGAAACTAGGAGTCTATTTATAAGATAATTATTTGTTGCTTTTCTGGTTGTTTTTCGGCTCAAATTATCGAGATAAGATTTGAAGTCTTTATTTCTAGCCTCTTAAGCTTCCTCTGACATAAGTCTGATTGGTAATGTAAGGTTTTTAATTATGTCATATCCATGTATCAATACTTTGTGAACTGATTGAGCCATCTAATACCATGGATAAAGTGACACATATAGTCTAACAGTGTCAAAACAATAACCCTTGAATTTTAAGCTGTTTATTTCATATCCTGAAGAGAGTGTTACCAAGATAATGTAAAATCTGAATATAAGGTTTTGATCAATACTCAGAATTTCAGCTGTTTGTTCATATGCTGCAAAAGCACGCCTTGAGGTATTGTCATCATTGCTTGTTCCAGAACCACCATTTTTTAGGGGAATCAACAATAAGTCCCATTAATGTTCATAAAATCAGCCTGAATTTTTTGTTTAACTAGAGATGCCTTTTCTTTGTGTTCTTTTTATATGCAATGTGCAAAACCATCTCATAAAATTAAATCCATGCATGAAGAATGGAAAGACCATATTTGAATTCTCTGTTAGTATAATCTATATTAAGGATATTAGGACCATTCATATTTTATGGAGAGACACCACACACTGAACAACATGGGTACTTTTGTAAACAAATCTTATGGGTCTACAGTAGGCTGTGGATGACGACTTTTGTTTTCTCCAAATAGGCACCTTTTTGTTACTGTTGTTAAACTCAGTCAAATCCAATGGGACTAGACAAGTTATAAATAATGACTCTTAGCACTTTAAATCTCTGTTCATGTCAGTTTCTGATAAAACTTGTTTATAAATGCCTTGGCCAGTAGCACCATCAAAACGAGCCTTACACGTAAGTATCATTATTTTTATTGCTTTGTCTTTCATTTTTTTTTTTTTTTTTAGTTTATTAGTTTATTAGTTTATTTCGCCGTTAAAAATATTTACAAAGTACAACAATATAAAAAGTACAATTGGCTGGAGCAAGAAGAAGGCATAAAATAGCCTTATCACCGAGCCCCAATAGTTACGCAAATAAATATCCGTAATACACAATAATCCGTAATATATAAGCAAAAGTATTTTAAAAAAGACAATTTAAAATGTTAAGAAACAAAGTTAAAAAGAAGAAAATTCATTATCAGTACAGTAATTCATTTCATTTTCACTTCATTATCAGTACAGTAAAAGTTTCTTTTAAACATTAATGTTTAAAAGACGTTTAAAAGACGTTTAAAACACATTTAGAACGTAACTTTTAAAAACAAATGCCCGTCGGGATTGAACATCATGTCTAAAATCAACATCTTTAAATTCAGTAATAATTGGCTGAATTAATTTCAATATGTCTTCAGTAATATTTTGTTGTGAAATAATAAGATTGGTTTTTTGGAGAAAATTATGAATGACTAAGTTTAATAACGTCATATCTAAATAATTCTTATAAAAAATATTTTGTGTTTAAAAGTTTAATGTTATAATATATACAGGGCCGCCGAGAGCTTTTGTGGCGCCCGGGGCATAGCGTTTAGTAGGCGCCCCTTTAAGCATACATGATTTAAAAAAAAATTATTTTTTTAAAATCATGTATGCTTAAATTTATTTCATGTTTATTTCTGTGAAAATTATTTTACGGCAAAATTTTCAAAAAATGCGTCTTTAAAAAATACAACTAAGCAACGCAAATATAAAGGTGAGTTTCCACTCATTCGTTTTTTCACGGGAACGGGAAAGGGAAGGAAAAAATAATCACGTTGGCATGCGTATTATAAGTTTTAATTTGTCCGAATTAAAACTGCGCATGCTCAAGTGATTATTTTTCCCTTTCCTATCCCGTTCCCGTAGAAAAAGAGATGAGTGGAAACTCACCTTAACATAAAGTGCACTATTAGACATTCTTAAGAAATTAAAAAAACAAAAAACGGCCTATATAAAACACTTTTTTCTCGTTTTTTTACCGGAAAAATTTATTATTGAATGATCATATGAAAGAGTCTTAGCCAACTCATTTTTCTCTGAAAACATCATGAGATCCGAAAGACGTTCTTGTCCCATAGTGGCCTTTCAATAATTCTTTATCAATTTTAGTTTACTAAAGGATCGTTCACCCTCTGCAACAGATACTGGCATTGTATTAAAAGTTCAAATTAAGATGCATACATTTGAAAAAATAGGCTCCAGACTCTTTAAATGTGTTTGTTTAAGAAGGTTCACTGAGTTTTTTGGAATAAAAAACGAAAACTCCTTCAAACAATTAAGATGAAAAATTTCTTATATGAAGTCGTCTTCTTTGACATTTACGAGCTTTGATCTCTTGAGAATCTGGTTCCTGGTCTTTCAGCCAGATGAATAAGAACCTTTAAAAAACACTCTTTACTATGTCAAATCTTGACTGAATTTAATAAATAAAATGATAAAAAGCGACGTTAAAGACGTTTCCCTCAAATTGATGCTCGGGGCTCTGATAGCAGAAAGCTGTGTTTTCAAGATCATTGTGATACCGTTTCACTCTCTTCTTTCGTTTTGCAAAAAATTCCGTTTCAAAACCTAGAGGACCTGCAACAGCTCTCGCTTCAGTCAAAATATTATTTCATGATGAGTGGATGCGGCCAAGATTGCTTATTAGCTGTTGAATTAGAATAGCTTCGTCATCTATTGTTAGTGGAGTTGCCTGGAACAAACGACTTACTTAATCCACTACTTGAAAAACTTTATACCAAGGTGAGAAGCACAACAGCTTCAAAGGATTTAAAAAACTTTATCAAAGACTTAGCTTGATTTAGCATTTACTTATTTATATATTTTAACCTTGTTTTACTTTTACTTTTTTTAATTTTTATATCTTTAAAATAACTTTATAATTTATTCTTTTTTTATTTCTTTTTTCTTTTCGCTTTTCACTTTTAAATAAGCAGATTTGCTAATTGAGATGCAATTGCGTAGAGTGACATTGAAATGTGCACTTTAATACTTTCGTGAGGTTATATACCAAAATGTAATACGTCGTCACTTTCATATTATACATATATACAAAAATAGTTCTCTCTAAAGGAAAACTCACTGCACTAAACATAATAATCCGTAAACATGAAAGCCGTCATTGTAAATTAATTAAACTTCTAATTCATTTAGTGAAATTATGCTATAAAAACATCATATTAAATAACAAAACATTGAAATTAAAAGGTCAACATTGTATAGACACTTAAAAAAAAAAAGATATCTTTTTTCGGCGCCCCTATTATCTTGGCGCCCGGGGCACGTATGTGTCCTTTGCCCTCCCTCTCAGCGGCCCTGAATATATATACCGCGTGGACTACTAATTCTTGTAAGTAATTAAGTTACTGCAAGCGTTAGTAATTAAAATTATGTAATTAAATTACTGTTAGTGTTAGAAATTAAGTTACTACCGAAAATATGTTGTTTATATGCTATGCAAAGTAAGGTAGCCATAGCAACCAAAAAAAATTAACCTTATAAGAATTGTGAATCTCATTTTAATACATACATCGAATATTGTGTACTTAGCGCAGATAAAATACTGTTAAAACAACATTAATATAAAAATGAGCTGTTGCTATGCAAAATTCAGTACCATAACAACCAAGTTAAAATATATATAAAATCTGAACGGGGATTTAAGGAGACGAGCAATCAATTAAAACTTGATTAAAGCATCATATAGCATAAATAAATATAAGACAGCACATGGCAAATTATGGTAATTATTAGTTATAGTGCGGCAAAAAATAAATTTCATGAAGATTTTTTTTTAATTCTGTGATTTTCAAAGTATAACTGAGATAACTGCGCTAAGTACACAAGAAAAAATAATATTATTATATTTGGTGTTGAATTAGCAAATCGTGATAAATCGACAAGAAAAAATATGATGAAGATATGGTAAAAGATATTTTTGAATCAACAAATGCAGACAAGGATAAAATAAAAAAAGTAATCAGACTCAAAACAAGACTTCAAAAATACCACCAGTCATCATCATCACCAGTCACCATCACCACCAGTCATCATCATCACCAGTTATCATTGAGTTAGACAATGTGTCAGACAAAATAAGTGTATTAAAAGCTGCATACATTAACAGAAACAAGATAAACAACATATATTTTAATTCAGATATGACTGAATCAAAAAGAGATCTTAGTAAGCAGTTACGTAGTAAAGTTAAATTGTTAAATGTTAGCCGAAATCAAAACAATGAATACTACTACACTATAAGAAATTTTAAAATTGTTAAACTCATAGCAACAATAATAATAATCATTTTATTTGTATCAACCTTCAGTATTGGCTGTCCCTTCAACATGTAATCCTGTATCTAATTATGTTCAATCACAAGTATTGTTATGCAAATCAATACCCAAATATCATTTATGTTGTAGATATACAAATGCGACTTCATTAAACAATAAATTTGATTTGTTTTTGTTACTGACATTTATTGTAACCAAAACTTGGTTTAACTTTTCAAGTATCATAAATGTTAATGGGTATAATGTTTTTCACAATAATCAATCTAAAGCTAACTCAACTAAATGTCATGGTGGAGGTGTAGCTATCTATGTTAAAAATATGTAGGGGAAGTGGGGGCATAACCGCCCCCGTAACGTTTGAATAAATGTTATATGAAAATAAAAACGAAATATGCTTTTTTAGCAGTTTATTTCAATAGCCGCATCATTAAGCTTTAAATCGATGCATTTAAGAAAAAAATTT
Source organism: Hydra vulgaris (assembly GCF_022113875.1). Lineage (NCBI taxonomy): Eukaryota > Metazoa > Cnidaria > Hydrozoa > Anthoathecata > Hydridae > Hydra > Hydra vulgaris. The sequence goes on along the minus strand of NC_061162.1, from coordinate 50,032,098 downwards.
ACAAAAATTACACTTAGTGAAAAAAACGGTTTTGCCCCCATTGTGAGGCACAACCGCACCCTCACAAAAATTGTTGGGGGTTCACTGTTCTAGGTACATTTTCTTTACAATTGTCATAGCTCAGATTATTTGCTGATTTTGTTGCACGTTTGTATACTGTGTAGGCATTCTTTGTACTTACAATCTCAGTTTTCTTATTCGATATACTCTTAGCTTTATTTTAATTCAAAAACTCATTTATAAAAATTAAATAAAAAAATACGAAATCTAATTTCTAACATTTCAAAACAAAACTTTTCTAACATCTTTTCTAACAAAAAACAGAACTTTTCTAATAAAAAACAAACTTTTCTAACAAAGTTTTTTTAACAAAACTTTTCTAACAAATAACAAAACTTTTCTAACAACTTTTTTTCAAAACAAAACTTTTCTAACATCTTTTCTAACAAAAAACAAAACTTTTTTAACAAAACTTTTCTTTCAAAACTTTTCGGACAAAACTTTTCTAACAAAAAAACTTTTCTAACATCTTTTTCTCAAAACAAAACTTTCCTAACATCTTAAACAACTTTTCTATCATCTCAAAGCAAAACTATTCAGGTTTGTACATGAACGCATTTAAATGTGACGATTGTAATTGTTGTTATTTGTAATTACATAACTTTGATAAATAATAAAAGTATGCGGTTGTGCCTCCTGTGCGTCTATGCGGTTCTGCCCCAGTGGACAGTTTTTAGAAAGAATTCAGTTTCATAGCTTGCTTATTAGGTTATGTTGATATCAAAAATGGTTTTTACTTGATGAAATAACGCTGATAACACATATCTTTAACACTAAAATCAAATATTGCTTTATCCTCAAAAAAAAAGGTCTTTAAAAATATGATGTAAATATAATATTTTCATCAAAATATACATTATTATGCACAACTTCTCAGAAACATAGCAGGCACTCTTTTTGACATAAGAAAAATGAAGAAAACTGTTTTACTAATGTGTAGTAGTTTTTTTGCCAGATTAGATATTATTTTTCAAAGAGAAATGTTAAAAAACGGTTGTGCCTTCATATGTGGTTATGCTCCCACTTCCCCTACATTGCTTATACTACTTATAAGATCTGAATAAATGACAGTTGAACAAGTCTGGTGTGTCATTAAAACAGAAAATGAGAATATCTTAATTGGTAGCATATATCGTCCACCAGATGCTACAGTACTTACATATCAAAAAATCAATAAAATAATAAATATGGCAAAAAAAAGTGTTGATTGCAATAAATATTCAGGTTTACTCTTAACCGGAGACTTCAATTACCCAAGTATAAAATGGAATGATGAAAATATACAAACAGTGTTAAAAAATGATAGACAGGCACAAGTATTTTTAGAAAATTTAAAATTTTTTTAAGAAAATTTAAACGACAACTTTTTGACTCAAAACGTCTCAAAGCCAACATTTCATTCAGGCATTCTGTCAGAAGGCAATACATTAAACTTGATTTTAACTAATGCACCAGAGCGTATCCCGATCATAGGTTATAATTCTCCGTTAAGCAATTCAAATAATGAACATCCTCAAAAAACCAACTACATCAAAATCTTCTTATGGGAAATTAAAGTTTAACTACACAGCAGGAAATTATCAAGAAATGAACAATTCGTTCCATAGTATAAAATGGTCACATCTTTTCTTTAATAAAAATGTTGATGAATGTTATAAAATCTTTGTTAATAAATATCCCGAATTATTTAACAGTTAAATACCTAAAAAAGTCCATAAACGCATAACTTTAAAACCATGGATTGACAAAAAATGAAGACTGAAATCAGACATAAAATAACTTTATGGAACAAATAAATATCAAATAAATCCAAGTCACCCATTTTAGTAACAAAATAAAATACAAAGTAAACTGGTTAAAAACATGGTGATGTTAAAACGTATTGAATACAAAAAAATGGATAAGTGAAACATCAAGAAAAAATCCCAAGTTATTTTACAGTTATGTTAACTCTAGCAAAAAAATTAAAGGAGAAATAGTTTCAATATATGATGAATATAATAACACTGTAACAAATAGAGAATCATTAGCAAATATTTTAAACAATAGTTTCACATCAGTTTTTGTTAATGAAGATAAACATAACATACCAAATATGGTGCAGAAGACTAAAATTATTCTAGAAGTAGATAAAAATATCATAACAACTCGCCATATTATTGAAAATAAATTTAAAAAATTAGATGTTTACAAAGCTGTTTGAGTAGATGAGATAAGCCCATATGTCTTAAGTGAATGTCATAGTACTCTCTGTAAACCATTAAATTTAATATATATATATATATATATATATATATATATATATATATATATATATATATATTATATATATATATATATATATATATATATATTATATATATATATATATATATATATATATATATATATATATATATATATATATATATATATATATATATAATCACGTTCTACTTTTGATGCTGCTAATATATTATTCTTTTGAGTTTCAGCGTCGAACATTGAATAAGTTATACAAGGATTTTTAAAACCAATGTGCATAATTTTACACATTTCATTAACCATAGTGACGACCATTTCATAATATTATCAATATCTAGTTGTAATTTGTTTATACGGATATCTTCATCTGATTTAAAAATATTTATAATTTTGCTATCATCTGCATACAATTTAATATTATTTTTTAATGTGTCTGGCAGATCGTTTATAAAAATAAGAAACAGAAGAGGCCCAAGGACAGAACCTTGTGGAACTCCACTCTCAACTGTTAGCCATTTTGATACACAATCCCCTAAAATTAGTCGTTGCTTTCTATTATGTAAATAGGCTTCTATCCAATTTAGAATTACTCCAACTATACCATATGATATTAACTTTGACATCAATCGCATATGAGGTACTTTATCAAAAGCTTTTGAGAAACCTGTATACAACACATCAACACACTATCCATTCTCAATAGCATCAATTAAAATATCTTGTGTTTCTAGTAGATTAGTAGTACAGCATTTGTTCTTTTGAAAACCATGTTGGTTACTATTTAATAAATTGTTTGCTAACATGTAATCCATTATTTTGTTACCTAAAATTGGATGGTATTGACGTTAATGAAATTGGTCTATAGTTTGCAGGATCATTTTTATCTCCATTCTTGTGTAGTGGTGTTACATTAGCCATTTTCCATATGAGTGGAATTTGTTCTTCTTGCAAGGATATTTTGAATAGTAACTCTAGAGGTTTGCAAAAACTATTTTGACATTTTTTAAACACATATGAACTTACACCATCTGCTCCTAATGCTTTATTGACATTTAGTTCATTTAGTTTAATTCTAACGATGTCTTGAGTTATTATTGAGTCTATATCTAATTCTAAAGTCTTGCTTGTTTTTAATGCAGTATTAGGAAAATTTGTTGGAATGATTCAATAAACCTTCAAAGTGATATAAATAGTATAATGGCATGGTAATCTATCTGGCTCACAAAATTTAATTATAAAAAATGAAAAATTATGCATATCGGGAAAAAAAAATTTAAATGCTACATTTATAATGAAAGATATTGATTGCAATTGTAATTATACATTATGTAACACGGCTGAACGTGAACGTGATTTAGGTATTATGATTCAATCGGATCTAAATTTCATGAAACACAGTGTTAAATGAGAAAAAATTTTGCTAAGTGATTTTCTACTAATTTTTTATATATATATATATATATATATATATATATATATATATATATATATATATATATATATATATATATATAGGAATATAATTGAAATAATAAAGTGAAAAAAGATTGCTGCCCCATGCCAAACCCTTATTCGATGAAGCAGCACTTCCTTGTAGCAGCAGGTTATAAGATAGTCGGTGTAGCAGCACTCCGTTGCAAGTCAGGCTATAAGATAGTCGATGTAGCAAATCCCCTGGCGCAACAAGCGCAAAAATGTAATATATATATATATGTATATATATATATATATATATATATATATATATATATATATATATATATATATTGTATATAAAAATTATGTTAGTATTATTATTTACAAATAGAGTGCTCAATGATCTTAAAAAACATATAAGTTATATTTTATAACTGTGTATTAGTATGTGTTATAGCACATACTAATACAATGTGTGTGTGTGTATAACACATACTAATATATATTAGTATGGACACATAATATATATTAGTATATACACACACACACATATATATATGTGTGTTATAACACACACACACATATATATATGTGTGTGTGTGTTATAACACATACTAATACTAATGTGTGTGTAATGTGTGTAACACACACACAGTTATAAAATATAACTGCTATGTTCTTTAACACATAGTGTAATGTGTGTGTGTTTGTGTGTGTGTGTAAACACAAACACTATATATATATATATATATATATATATATATATATATATATATATATATATAATATATATATATATATATATATATATATATATATATATATATATATATATATATGCATATATATATATATATGCATATATATATATATATATATATATATACATATATATATATATATATATATATATACATATATATATATATATATATATATATATATATATATATATATATATATATATATATATATATATATATATATATATATATATATATATAGTGTTATTTGTTTTAATATTAATATTGTTCATTTAGGTCTTTACTGATTTACAAGAAGGTCTGTTGGAACAATATGTGACTAAAGCTTCTGATATCTATTATGGACTTTCTCCTAAGGAAGTGAGGAAATTAGCTTATCAGTATGGAAAAGCAAATGGCATATATATATATATATATATATATATATATATATATATATATATATATATATATATATATATATATATATATATATATATATATATATATATAGTGTTATTTGTTTTAATATTAATATTGTTCATTTAGGTCTTTACTGATTTACAAGAAGGTCTGTTGGAACAATATGTGATTAAAGCTACTGATATTTATTATGGACTTTCTCCTAAGAAAGTGAGGAAACTAGCTTATCAGTATGGAAAAGCGAATAGCATAAAAATGCCTCATAATTGGAGTGCAAATGAAGTAGCTGGAGAAGACTGGTTCTGTGCTTACCTCAAAAGGCACAAAAAACTGTCAATAAGAAAACCTGAGGCAACAAGTCAAACACGTGTTTCCAGTTTTAATCCAACAAATGTTCAAAGGTTTTACAACAGTTTACAAACTATTCTTAATCGTTTAAAGTTGGAAAGTAGAGATATTTGGAATAAGGATGAAACTGGTATTACCACAGTTCAAACTCCAGATCATATTGTAGCAAGAAAGGGTTTTAAACAATTTGGGCGTGTTACTTCGGCTGAGAGAGGCAATTTAGTAAATGTGGCAGTTGCTGTTTCTGCCAGTGGAAATTTAATTCCTCCATTTTTCATATTTCCTCGTATGAAATTTAAAAGCTATTTTTTAAATGGTGCTCCTGATGGAAGTGCAGGCGCTGCAAACCCATCTGGTTGGATGACTGAAGTTCAATTTTTGCAGTTTTCCCATCATTTTGTCAAATATGCCAGAAGTACAAAAGAACGACCTGTTTTGTTGCTATTAGACAATCATGACTCATCTTTCAGTGGAGGCTTTATATTACTTTAAAAAAAATGGGGTATCGGTTTGTTCATTTCCTCCTCATTGCAGCCATAAACTTCAACCTCTAGATTGAAGTGTATTTGGACCTTTTAAAAAATACACAAACACAGCTTGCGATGCGTGGATGACAATGCACTCTGGTTCTACAATGTCTATTTACAGTATACCAGGTATTGTGGGTAACTCGTTTCTATTAGCATGTACCCCTAATAATATCAAGGCTGGTTTTGCAAAAACAGGAATTTACCCACTAAATGTTAACATTTTTGGTGAACACGATTTTATGTCAGCCTATACCACAGATGACCACCTCCGAAACAAGACTGTGCTGTGGAAAGTACAGCGCTAAATATAAGTAATGTAACGGATGTTGTCTTTACAATACCTGAGAATGACATGTTAAATGCTGGTTGCTCTAAAGATATAGAACCACGTCACGATATTTCATATTCAAGCAGTAATGATGTACACAGTGCAGCTACAGAGTCAACTGTAGTTCTATCGCCTAAAGATTTAAGACCATTCAAAAAAGCTGAACCAAGAAAAAAAGTTAGGGCTAATAAAAGAAGTAGAACCAAATTCACCAAATATGAATGTTTTAAAAATAGAGAAAGAATCGGCTAAAAAGAAAAAGCTAGCAATTGAAAAGAGAAAACAAACAAAAAAGTTAAATGAAGATAATATTAAGATGAGTAAAAAATCAAACAGTAAAGGAAGTTTACACTTAATGGAGAAAAGTTTGAATCGTTCAAATAGCTCTGTTGAAGAGGAGTGTTTTTGTTTAGTTTGTGTTGGAATGTTTTCTAAAAGTAAACCCGAGGAAGTTTGGGTTCAATGCACCCAATGTCACCTTTGGGCTCATCAGTCATGTATAATCGGAAAATCTTTGTTTTTTATTTGCAATAATTGCTGCTAGCCAATTTGAAGCTCCATTAGTTAAAAATATTCATGTAATAAAACAATATAAGTTTTAATTCTTATTGTATAACCATGAATTGGGAACACTGTTTTGTTTTGTCACTGTATTTTTTAATTATATTTACTTTCTATTGCTTAAAATGTTACAATGACTTGAAAAAAGTTTGATAATATTGATAAAAGTATATTTCAGCTATGATTCCTTTAAAAAAAAAGGGCGGGGGGTTAAAATATTATTAGAATACACTTAAATAGGACCATTAACTTTAGCTTTTTTTATTGCGAGTCAACTTACCCCTTGAGTATAAGCAACTTACCTTAGGGTGGGGTAAGTTGGTGCAATTTTTTATTTTTTATTTTTGAGGGCCCAGAAAGGCTTAAAATATTTTTTTTATAAATAAATGCAACTTTTATAAGTTACCCAAATTCATACTCTTCGAAACTACACTTATATTTTCAAAAAAATGTTCCGTTAGGACTACAGAGCTCATAGACTAAAAACCAAGTCAACTAGCCCCGGTCTTCCCTACTGTAAAAGGTAAGTTAAAACTTCTTTAACGTCGTCAAAAACATGCAATCTGCATAATTAACTATGCTGACCGTTTTACACATATAAAACATATTTTTACTGAAGTGAGATTATTAAATTTATTTGAACTCAATGTATTTAAAGTTTTATTTTTTGTATATTTATGGAGAAATAATTTATCCCCTACCGCTTTTAATAATATTTTCCAACTCAAACCTAACAACAAATACAATACGAGAAACATAATTTTTTTAAATAAGCTGTTTTGTCACAAAATTTAATTAATTTTGCATTGGTTATCGTGGACCACCTATGGAATAATATTACTCTGCGGAATTTCGATCAACCAACTTCCTTTTATCTTTTCAAGTTTAATTTTAAAAAATGTTTTTTTTTTACTTGATAATATACTTAGATACTTCTAATATTTTGAAAATTGTTATTTAACTTGGATTTTATTACTTTTTTATCTTTGTTTTTAATTTATTTTATTGTATGTTATACTTGTCTTTTTTTGCTTGTATTTTATAAGGTTGTGACGACAAGATCTTGTGATCTTCTTTCATATCCTAGCTTATGTTTAATTGTTAGCAATTTATATATGCGCGCGTCTATAAATATGTAAGTGTATATATGTGAGTGTTTTTCTTATTTTAATTATGCTGATATTAGAATTTTTTTAAAATTGTAACACCATATTAGGGTAGATTAGGGTAATATGAGCACCTCGGTAATATGAGCATACTTAAAGATTTATTAGATGTAAGGAGTGAAGTTAAAGTTGCTTTGTGTTTTTCGAATCGACTTTATGTGGTGATAACAGGAATCAGTACAATTAGCGTAAATACGCAGTAATTAGCGGATATTATGTAATTAAAACTCTTTTAAATTTTATGCTTTGTTAAAATAATATCATCAAGGGTGAATAATTCTGTGGCGCGAAGTTTTGGTGCTAAAATAATGAAATTAATTTTTTCATAAAGAAAAATATATTAGCTAAAATCTAATTCATTTTTGTTTGAAAAATTATGCATAGAAATATTTATTTTTGACTTTATTTAAAGATGCCATTTTTCTGTAATATGAGCATGCTCAAATTACCCAGTGTTTTTCATTGAAGTTACTCAGTTTAAATTCCTAAAATAGCAGTGGTTTTTAATTGCTTCTTGAATAAAAACAAAACATAGTAAAAAATTTTAATATTTTAACAATACTAAATATTTTTCTGTACCTTAAATTTAAAAAATTTGAATTTTTGTTGTTCAAAGGTTTGAGTTAACAAACTTGAAAAAATAACGTATTAATTTTTTTTTTTTTTTACGGAAAACATAGTCGTATTGTTTCAACAAAATGTAGTTTAAAATTTGATCTTTTAATGATAAGTTTTGTTAATCACGAATCCTTATATTTCAAAAATTTGTTCAATTAGTCAGGTTGGGCTTTTTTTACTTAATTAATGCTATTTTTTTGAGCTAATTTAAAGTGCTCATATTACCAAGGGGTCAGGGTAATACGAGCACTGTTGCTACTTTTTTTAAACTTCTGTGTTTTTAAGAAAAAATATCGGGTGCATAAATGTCTAAATGGATTATGAGTAGGGATCCCTAAAAATTGTTTATTTTCAAAAATTTTGGATCCAGCATATTTATTTTTGAAAATACTCCAATTTTCGCTTAAGGTGCTCATATTACCCTAATCTACCCTACGGCATATAATTGTACTGTGACATTTAAATGTAAGCGAAATTAAAAAAAAAAAAGGATTTAATAAAAAAGTTTATACTTGTCGTACTAGCTGGGCCGTCCCGAACGGGGAGTGTAGGGGGTGTCCCACTTACCCGCTGCCCCTCCTCCCCTCATCAAAGCTGTTATATATGCATTTGAGTTATCACATTTGTACATTTAGCATTTCAGTTGGCAAGTTTTGAAGTATAATTGGCAAATGTCATATATCAACCACCTTTTTTTTATTATTATTTAAGGGTTCTAGTTAACAAAAAAGAGAGACCTTTTCGGTACGGCCCTGATTACTAGTACTATATCAAGAAATTAAAGAAGCTTTCAAAACACTGTTTTTCTTTAAATTTTTTGAAACAAAAAATATACATAATATGATGAAACAACAACCTACAAACAGTCTTCATTTACAAGATAAAATACACAAAAAAAAAAGAAACCAATGAAAAAGTCGAATTAAATGAAATACATAATGTTGAAAATAGTAGTACAAGTAATGTAACTATCAAAACTACTTTTAAAAATAAGTATTTATCATCTTAAGTTAAGAAAACCAATAGAATTTAATTCTCGACTTAAAAAAACCCTTAAAAACCTGAAGCTAAAGCATGCGATGTTTAAAAAAATGCGATGGTTTAAATAGAACAGATTATTGTGTCAAACAAGGAAAACGTTGGACTGAAGATAAAATTTTAGCTTTGAGAATCATATATCACAGTCGACAAGCTTTCAAAATGTTTAGAAAAGTTTTTTCATTACCTGCTAGAAGCACTATTTTATTGTTTCTTTAAAAATCTATTGGGACCCTTGAACCTGGTTTTTCCAATAAGGGTTTCCAATTATGGATTTACTAAAAATGCGAGTAAATACAATGAAAAAATTGGAACGAAAAAACATTTTTTGATGAAATATCTTTAAAGCAACATTTTGATTATGACAAAAACAATGACAAAACCATTAGAATTCAATCTAATGGCAAACCAGTAAACCAAGTGTTTGTATTGATGGTCCGCGGGTTATCAACAAAATGAAAACAACCAATTGCATATTTTTAGTAAAAGTAATAATACAGTAATATTACTGTGTGTTTAACTAAATAATGCTATAATTCATCTAGATAAAATATGTAAGCTGTATGATGTCTTGTTTTTGATCAAAGCTCCAGTAATATTAGAGTTCTCAAATTTTTTGATTTTTGTTAAGTCAATAAATTTCACATCCAACAACAGGAGCAAAAGTAAATATATTTGATCCACTACATCTTATAAAAAATGTTAGAAACAATTTAATGAAACATGACATTTTTTCTGATGGTAAAATAATATCATGAAAACATCGGGAAAAAATAATTTTTTTTAATTTGGATAAGGTTAATGCTGTCTGACTTGTGCCAAAGTTAACAGATCGTCATTTAGATCCAGGATCTTAAACTATTGCCTGAAAACGTCTTGTCAACAACCTTTTTCATTAAAAATCTGGATATTTTATTTGACATCTTGTAAACTAAAAGCAGATAAATCAACACGCTCTGCTTTAACTCTAAATATTAAATTTTTAATGAAAAAGGCTGTCGAATTAGAGTTAAAGCAGAGCGTGTTGATTTATCTGCTTTTAGTTTACAAGAGTTCAGGATGTCAAAAAAAATATCAATAAAAATGAAAAGCAATTGCAATTTTACATTTCCTCATGATGAACATGTTGATCATGTTTTCATTTAGAAAAAAGTTTAATCAGACACTTTGTTTATATGAAAATATCTTATTTCACAACATTTTATAATCGAGATTTGGCACCACGAGAAAAGGCATGTAAAAAAAAAAAAGTTAGCCCGCATTACCCATACTTGATTTTATTTTAAAGATAATTCTTGAAACAAGATATTTCTTTTTTTCTCTCGGTATTATTAACTATATATTTTGCATCTAATTAAGGGTTATATATTTAAATTAATATGGAGTATATATTTAAACTAATATAAAACGATTAATGATAACATGATAAAAACGACTTACGCAAAACATGTTAAATTTACATCAAATTTTTATTGCGTTAACATATTAATGTTAGATGATATATAAATAATGTTAGATGATAAATAAACAATGTTATAAACATATTAATGTTAGATGATATATAAATAATGTTAGATGATAAATAAACAATGTTATAAAATAACTATAAAATCATTTTAATTTATAAAAGAAATTTTTTTTTAATGGAAAGCCCTTTGGTAAGATGCAAAAGATTTTATATTTCACTAAGATTTTAATTATTTTATTCAATTATAATCAATTGATTAAAATTCAAAAAGATTAAAAAAAAAATTATATTTCACAATTAGGATTATTTGGTCCCGCAAGACATCCATAATGCATTACGGCTAAAATTAACGCACTTAAAAACGACTTCAGTAATGTCATTTTTAAAATTATAAGAAAATGGCGTTTTGCTCACTTCAAATTGTTTGTTAGTTCCAATACAACCACTTACGTTTTTAAGAAATGCTAATGTTTCCTTTCGTTACTGAAATAAAATTTATCTTTAAAAGACAAAATTTACGCTATCTAATGAAAAAGAAATCTGCACATCCTCAAGACAATATATTACAATAATTGTAATAGCAATAGTTATAAACTGTATAACCTCTATGTAATAGTGTTATTTCTTTTAGAAATATCCGAATGAAGTTTATAAAACAAGTGTTAAAAGTGAAACGTCAATATGTAACATATACCCCAAAATTGTTTTTAATGGAAGGTTCGGCTAACATCTTTAAAAAATGCAGGTTACCGACAACACTATCTACGTAGTCAATTCGTTACTCCGTTAGTTGAAGAAAAAAAGTACCGAAAATTTTAAAGGAACTTAAAACGTCAATAAACGAAAAACATAAATTAAGCGAAATAATATAAATAAATTAGTGATATCCGAAATATGACTATATAGTTCCATTTAACACTTTTTCCATAAAAGAACAGGAAAACTAAAGATTTTATAAGATTTAGATATTATTTGACAGCTATATCTTTAATTCTAGCTTTCAATTCTTTTTTATAACGGAATATGTCTCCTTTATAAGGCGTCACCTTCCCTTTTTCACAAACCCATATTTCTTTCGCAACCTAAAATATTGTTTTTAAAAAATCTTTTTTAAAATGTTTATCTTAAAATATTATTAAAATGGCAAGAATATTTAACCAAAATATTTAACTTAATATGGCAAATAAAAAAACTAAATAGAAATACAAAATAAATTAAATACTAAAAAATAGATTACCTGCATGATTAAGCGAAAATCGTGACTAACTAAAATCACTCCACCGTTAAATTCCTTAATAGCTTCTGCTAATGCATCAATAGTTTCTATATCCAAATGATTCGTAGGTTCATCAAGCAATAACATGTGTGGATTTTGATAAGCTAACCATGCAAATATAATACGACTTCGCTGACCATCCGATAAGTTACCAATTGGACAAGTCTACATAAAAGGTAATGAGTGAAATAAGACTGGATAATGAGTTAAATAACATATTAAGATATATAAGCTAAATTTTCCCAAAAACTTTAACCACGTCAAATCTAAATACCCTCCTTTTAAGACCCTCATTTTAATTAAGTAACAAGAAGCAAATTAAATTGATTTTCCTCGAAAAATTATTTTGCTAAACTTTACTTATTTGTCAGAATTTGTTATTTGTATAACAAAAAAATTAAAAATTTGAATGCTCTTTTAATCAATTATCACTAAAATCAGATATCAACTAATTGACATACAAATAACTTTATACTGTACTAAGTCCAACCCAATATGCGATGAAGAATAAATTCACGACAACAAACTTAATGTAAAAATATTTTGTTATTTGCTAGTCAAATTTAAAATTATCATTACACTGTAAAAAAACTCCGTAGTATTATCAGACAAATTCCGTTGTTTTGTTACGGAAAAAATCCGTTTTCAATAAATTACGGTCTTTTACCAATACCTTCAAGACTTTTGTCTATTAATCACATCATTTCAAGACTTCAAGACTTCATCACTTCAAGACTTTTGTCTAATAATCACATCATTTTATATGATTTTGTCCGTTTTTATGATAAGGAAAAGTTCCTTAACTTTAAATTACGGACTTTAACCGTATATTTTAGTATTCTTTAGTATAGCCTCTCATTTACAGAGTGCCATAGTTCTTTTTAACGAGTAGAAATTATACACGTATATAAATTCAAGTTAGAGATGTTATATTTATATTTGTTTTACTGGATCTAAAGTGCTGTATGTTTTTAAAAAAGTGCATTTACAATAAATTCTCTATAATTAAGGTGCTGATTAAGGATGCTGTTATAAATAGATATTTATTGAAGATAGGTACTTCTGAAAATTGGTTTCCTATATTATATAGGGTTTATATGGTATAAAAATCGTTTCTTATGTATTGAATTTTTTAAAGTCCATATTATTTAGTTTTACGTTTTTATAGTATATAAAAGAAACAATAAACAATATAAACTTTAGAAAATTCAATTCATAAGAAAAGGATTTTATTGCATAGTAAATAAATAAAACATAATTTACTAAGTTATATTTAATAAGTCAAGTTTTATGCACAATATTATTCAGACATTATATTGAATTTGCGACTGACAGTGCATTTATTTGAAATTATTTATTTGTTTTGTGGTGTTGTTGCTAATTATTTTATTATTGTTGCGTTTTACATTGCTGCTATGATTCAAGTGATTTCAAGATTTTTTGTCTCATATTTAAATATTGCTTTTTGATTTCTTTTTTATTTTCTATCACACTTCTGATCGTTAAACATTGTGTTATCTCATTCATTCATTATCTCTCAACTCATTCCCTTTTTTACTTTATAGTTATTATTCTGACTTTTTTATTTGTTTATTTCATTAAGGTGTCACTCCAATGACTAGTTTTAAACTATACAAGTGACACCGAACCTTATATTGTAAATTATAAATGTGTAATTTTTTTCGATATTTTAGTTAAACAAATGGATAAAAAAAATATAAAATTTATATATGTATGTAAGTATGTATATACATATATATATATATATATTTTATATATAATATATAATATATATATATATATATATATATATATATATATATATATATATATATATATATATATATATATATATATATATATATATTATATATATTTTATATATAATATATATATTTTATATATATATATATTATATATATTTTATATATATATATATTATATACAATAAAATTTAGGTAAATTATGTAAAACTTTATACACAACAAAGGTTCCTATCAAGTGAACTTGATGTTGAACATAAGTTGCACATTCTAACACCTAGTGTAATTAGCTGTCCCTATGCCGACTTTCTAAATTGACTTTTTTTAACTTTCTTTCTAATATCCTTCATCCTACTAAAAATTTACCCTTGGTCTGCAAAGGGGTTGTGATTAGTAAGCTAAACTCATCTTCGTGGGCCTTGGTGTGTAGCCTTAATATGGCAATAATTTGGCCGAGGATAAACCACATAGAGTATAAATGCATGGAAAGAAGGTATATATTAAATAAAATAATATGTTAGATGCATGGCCTACTATATTTACACGGTCAGATATCTTGCTTTTCGCAGCGAAAAATTAGAAGGGTAACTTTTCAAAACATAAACATATCAAATAGCATGATTGACCACACTTACCGCAATTAAAACTAAAATCTTTATACGGATTTTTGTTTACAGAAGTGTGTATACAATATAAAACTTGTTTGACAAATATAACTTAAGTCTCAAAAATTAGACATTTTCTTTAGCCTGATGATAATGTTTCTAAAAACTTAAGAATAAGAGAATATAATATTGTACTTTGTTCATCAATATAAAATTATAACAATTTTATTAATAATAAAATATTTAAATTTGTATTGACTTAATTAATTTAAAGATGTACCTCATATTGTATACATGATAAACAAAAACCCAACAATAAAGGAAGAGTATACATTAAAAGTAAAATAAGTCAGCTGTATAATTTAGCATTAGCTACTTCAATTCAATTCAGCTTAATTGATTATTAATTTAACTAGTTCAGCTTTAATCTTTTTCTTTGTCTGCATTTAAAATCCTTTACACTGTTTTTTCGAATTTCATCAGAAAAGTGTTTCTGTTCATTGCTAAAATGAATATTTACAACAACGGGATTTACAAATTTTACACCAATAATTTGATGTTCATCGCATAAGAATGAAGAAGCACAATCATTTAATCTAAGTACTCGTTCTGCAGCATATCGATCAGAAAGTGTTGTCTCTTATGAGCAAAATGGCAGTATCTAATATTGCAAATGCTTTGGCAACATAATGTGTAAGATCAATAGCTGGTAAAATCAATCCACCACGAGAAAGTTTTTCTAAATATTGACATTGTAGCTCACCAGATTCAGCTAATAGAAAAGTTTTGCAAATACTACATTTGATCTTTTTATTAAACTTTTTAACCACATAACCAGAAATAACTGTAGCAACTTCAGAGCTCTCTGAATCTAAACTGCATTTTTCAATATCTGGTAAAATTTCTTGCAATTTATCATTAAATAATTTAAGTAAAGATATATTACACCTCTCTTTTCTAACATCTTCCTCCAAGATATTAACTGACTCTTTAAGTAAAGTTTTCAAAGCTAATATGCACTCAGATGTTTCAAGTTCACGCAAACCAATTAAAAATCTACCACCACTCATTTGACCATACTTTGAAAATCTTAGTTCTAATGGATCAGTTTGCAAGCGTGATACTAAAAAATAATGATACCCTTCTTGAATTAAATCATCAATAAGTGAAGCTGTACATCTTAAAGTGGCCCTTAACGCTTCTGATGTTTGTTTACTTAATGTAAACTTTTGAGAGTCGAAAACTAGAGATAATTGCCAAGTCTCAATCCATTTGGCTAGTTTCCTCAAAAATAAAGGTTTCATGTCACCCATAACATTTTTGCTTACTGTTACTTATTGTCCACCATATATTTATCAACTTTAAAAAGCTTGAGGCATCAGTCCTATCTGAAAAATAACTTTCAATAGCTGCAGAAGTTGTAGGATCAAATATTGCAAGAGCAAGTGGTACACTTTGTTTATTATCTCCTGGATGAAGTGATTTGTAAGATAATTTGAAACCTTTTTTTTTTCTATTTTTTTACTAATTTTTTTCAAAAGACTAAATGATGGTGTAGGAAACTGTTCTTATAAGATTTTATAAGCCTGCGCTGATGTATATTGAAGAATAAGGGAATATCGTAAAAGATTTGATGAAAACTTTGGCTGATCAACTGGTTTTTTGTATTTTATTTCATTGAGTTTAGTTATTTAACCATTTGACAAAGTATTTTCTTCAACGTAATTTTTTATATAGGCTGGAAAATTCTCCAATACACTTTTTTTTTCAATACACAGCCAGTATTTCGAAACCATGGAGACAATGGAATATAAGATGATTTAAAAAACAATGAAATATCCATAAATTCATCAACTACAATTGTTTCTGTAACTTCAAAAATACCTAAGTGCTGATTAATTTCTAACTTAAAAAATATGTATTTCCCATTAAATATTTTAAGCTGATACCCTTCAAGGTTAAAATTATTTAAATCACTTAAACAGTGAATTTTATCTTTTTCTATAAATATACTGGATTCATCCTGATTGTTTAATAAATGGCAGACAGACGGTGGCTTTCTAGTTTTTGATGTAGTTGGATATACTGATAGTGGTATTTTTTCAGTTAAGCAATAAATAGTTGGAACGGTATCAAAGTCCCAAACTAATGTTACTCTATTGCCAATTTTTAAATATTTTTTTTCAAAATGTTTAGCACAAATAGCCGAACTCTTACTGGGCTTCCATAACTTTCAATTGACAAATGCTACCCACTGTTTAAATAAGGCAGGATTATTTTCTGGAAATCCAAAAAGTTGATGCTTTTCAGGAATGACATCAATTT
>NC_061162.1:49915186-50012686 GCF_022113875.1 Hydra vulgaris | reverse complement strand
GCAGGTTTATATGCAAGACCTGTGTATATACGACCCTATGTGTTATACATTGTACATGGGATGCAAATCGCTTAAATATTTAATCACTTAAAAATTACAAATACAATAACATAATTTGAATAGTATTTAGAATATTTCTATATAAGTTAAGTTACTAAAAGCATTGGTAGTATCTTAAAGAATATTTTAAATTTGCCTAATTTTTAGGATACTTTAAATTTGTCTCTTATTTTTTCACATAATTTCTTTCAATTTCACATTTTCTGTTTCTGTGGTAATTATTTAGAATGTTGTTTTTATGGTTTATGTTTGCAAATGCGTACATTATGGAGAAAGTTAAAGAAAATATGAAACTATGAAAGTTTGGTTTTAAAAAACAATTTTTAAATAGTATAAGACCTTTATAAAACATAATTGCAAACTCAAGATTGCCTAAGTAAAAAGATGCAGAACTAATAGAAGAAGAATTAGGAGCAGTAGTGACAGGATCAGCAAGAGATAAAAGTACTAACCACTCATTGTCAAGTAAAAGTAAGTTATAAGTAGTTACACACAAAATGGAAAAACAAAAATCCAACAAAAATAAAAATTTAACTATTTATAATAAAATATATATCAAGCAATATTTTCTTTTAGACTATTAGATTTTTAAAGATTATATAAATTTAATATAGATTATAGATATAAGATTAAAATTAAATAAATATAATAGATATAATATAAAATAGATATAATTTAAATAATATAAAATAGATATAATATAAACAATATATAATAGATATAAATAATATATAATAGATATAATATAAATAATATATAATAGATATAATATAAATAATAGATTTTTAAGATTAATAAACTTTTAAAAGGTTGAAATTCTTTTTTAAAAAAAACTATGGCTCCATGTAAACAGTTGGAGAAAAACTCCCCCTCCCCAAAACCTGCATATGTAATTTCTTCCAAAAAGTACGTATGCAGGTTTGGGGGAGAGTGCACTATGAAGGTTTGAGGGAGAGTACAACCTAGTACACTTTCGAATGTTTTGGTTTTACCAAAAAACATAAGAAAGTGTACTAGGGGGAGAGAGAGCTATAGACAGCCAATACATACTCAGTTTGACTAGTTCTCATTCTCTAAAACTTGATTTTTTAAATATATTTTATTTTTTATATATAATCATATTTTCTACATTTACTTATATCATACACCATATCACTATATAAAAAAAAAACTAAAAAATAAAAACCTGTTGCTTTCCTGTAAGTCCATATCTTCCTAGAAATCTACGCATTGGTTCAATTTCTTTTTCTTCAGGAAAAGTTTTCATCATCCAATCCAAGGCTGACATATCCATGATTAATATATCGTGCAAATGCTAAATAAGTTTATTCATAAAAAAATAAAATTTTATTTTTATTTTTTTTAAATCAATTTTTCTCCAAAGTATTTATACAACAGAAAGTTAATTTTTTTAAATAATTGTTTTTTATTGTTCAGAGCCAGGGCTCAATTAAATTTTTAATAAAGTCCTGGACTAAATGTCCAATCAAAACCTGTTTAGGTGGGACAGTGTCCGATCAAATTTTTACGGTTTAAAGGAACCGAGTTATCCAATTGAAAACTGTGTCATATTATTCAGTTTATTTAATGTTAGTCTAGTGAAGTTACTTTCCTTATAATTTAAAATATTTCATCTTAGATTTATATATATATATATATATATATATATATATATATATATATATATATATATATATATATATATATATATATATATATATATATATATATATATGTGCAACATTTTGAAAAAAATGTTTATACAACTTAAAGATATTATATATTTTTTCTTTTCAATGATTTAATTTTACTTTTCAATAATTTACTTAAATTTGTCTATTTATTAAACAATCAAGAGAAGTAATTTAGAAAAGATTTTGCGAAACCTTAATAAAACATTTCAAAAGATAAGTTTTAAGTAATTTTTCTCAAAAGCAGTTATAAAAATAACAATAAGTAATTTTCACTTTGATTTTATTGAATTTTATTTTAATTTATTTTCTTTCTCGTAAGGTTTTGTTTATTCTCTAGTTATTTCAATAATAAAGTGTTTATTATACAGAACTCAATTCCTGTCTGTCAAAATGTCTGATTACTTTTTAAATTGATCGGACAATTTGAGGTTTTAGCCAGACTATGCCTGATGTCTGACCCTTAAATTGAGCACTGTTCAGAGCATAACTGGGTAATAGCTTAAGAACCTTTACAGTTACAAAATATACTAAACTATTGCAATATAAAAAAATTACGATAAAACTAAATAAATTAACAAATAATTTTTATTATTTAATACCTTAAATTATTTTTCATTAGTTTTTATAAATAATGCTAAACATTGAAAATGACACTTATGAAAATAAAAGCCATAAAACTAATTGTTTTAATGTGATGTAAATAATGTGATAAGCAAAAAAAACCTGATGAAATCTTCCAAACTTAAGATGTTGATGTTTTCGTATTCTTCCACTGGTTGGTGCAAGCTCACCGACTAAAAGTTTTAGAAGAGTACTTTTTCCAGCACCATTAGGTCCAACTAATGCAACTCGTGTGTCCAAATCCATACCAAAGTCAAGATCTTTATATATAAATGGCTGATGAAAAAATTAATGTATAGCATAATACATTTCCAATAAAAAGTTTTAGATTTAATAAACAACTATTAAAATTAAAAAAATTACCTTTGTCTCGCTGTATCTAAAACTAACATGCTCAATAGCTAAGACAGGCGGAGGAAGTTTTTCACAATCAGGAAAGTAAAACTCAATATTCTAAAGTTATAATTATTTAAATAAAAATAAATTATTATAAGTATATCAATTTAATCATAAAATAAAACTTTGCTTAACTCTGACAATGACATGTCCAGAAATTTTTTGGGCATAAAGGTTTAAAAATCCTGCCTTAAGAGGCTCTTCAAAATATAATTATTTAAATATAATATAACTCGCCCTAGTATTTTACGTTTTTCCTAATAAAAATGTAGGTAAGTAACCAAAATATTACATTTAAAATGTTACATTTATTATTTATTTAAAACTACGGCTTCAACGCCAACATCGATTTGATGCTAATTTTCATTTACATGCTTTATTCGCTTACTAAAATAAAGACTATTATTTCATAAGCAAGAGATAACTATAACATTTAATAAACATTATTTGTTTCTTTTAAATAGAGTTATAAAGATTTATTACATGGCGTATTTATGGCATAACACAGTCAATTTATTTAAAATTTTAATCAAATCATTCAAAAACTAGTATCTTTTTTTTCTTGTTCTTCTCTTACTTTTCAAATCAAGTTTTTTGACATGATTATTATAATATTTAAAAATATATTTTAAAAACTTTTTTTATTTTATTATTTAAAATATTTTTAAATAATAAAATAAATAAATTTATTTATTTTATTATTTGAAATATTTTTAAATAATAAAACAATAAAATAAATAAATTTATTTATTTTATTATTTAAAATATTTTTAAATAATAAAATAAATAAATTTATTTATTTTATTATTTAAAGAATTTTTCATGCAATTTTACTGTTATTTGAAATGAAAAAGTTTAAAGTTGTTATAAAATTAACTTTAAAGTTGTTAGATAGTTTTATAAAATTCATTTCTTTGTTTCAAAAATAAGTGTTTTATTGCAGTATTTAGGTATTCTTTAAATATTTCAACACAAAATGTAAAACAATAAAGACCCACAAACAAAAAATACACATCTTTTAGTCAAATTTTTATTGTCAATTTAAGAATCGCGCATTTTTTTTTAAAAACAATAAAACTTATAAGTTGTTATACTTTACTTTTACTTACATTACTTTTGTAAAACATTAAAAGTAGATGTTTTCTGCGTTAGCTTGTCTTTTAAGCTTGTGTATAACATATTACTAGCTCTTACTTTAACTTTAACTCATAAAAAATAGAAAGAATGAAGTCTTTTTTAGATTAATAAATTTTGTTGCGTATTATTTTTGCAGAGTGTTTTAAAGAAACAAAGATATTTTATGCGTACATATTGCATACAAAAACAATTTTAAGGGGAGGGTGTGTAGGGATAGGGATGTTTTACCCCATCAAAGAAGGTGATTTTTAATTATAGTCGGATTTTTAAAGAACTTAGTTGGCTAGTTGGGTATTTAAAACAACTCGGTCTGGTAAATTTTAGCTTTTAAGAATCTTTTACTTACTTTTTATGAAATTCCCCCCCCCTCCCCCATTATATATTAAATATATTTATTTACAAAGTCATAAGTCTTCTAGCAACGTTGTGGCAAATGAGACTTTTTTAACTTTTTTATTTTTAGTGCTCCAAGATGTCTTTACGGTCTTATCACTGAACACTGCAGAAGCATATTTGAAAGGAAGTTTATGCCCCTTTCTTACTGATTTTGTAAAACATGCCCAGAGGTGGCATTGAAAAATGGATTTCTAGCTTCTGAGGCAAGCGCAGTAACCACTGCGCTATGACCTTATTTAAACATAGGGGTGGACTTATGACCTCAAAACCATTAGTTCTTTATTTTTATTGCTAACTTTATTTTTAAATAGTTTAAATTTACCAAAAAATTTTTCCTTACTTTTTGCCCCCCATTAACCAATAACATCTTCAAATCAAGAAAAAATTGTTAAATACTGCAAATGTTTATATCAAATCTTTTTATATATAATTTTACAGTTTTCGGTAATTTGTCGGTCAATTTAATAGATATTAACAAATATGACGATGAGCATCAATATGCATAGCAAATAACAAGATAAAACAGTTTTAGAAAATTTTGAAAACAAATGATCATAGTTGCTACTTATAGTTATAATAAAAAAACTAAAAAAAAAAAAAATGTTTTTCAAAAGAGGCTTTCTAAAATTTGTATGATCTGGGGCCGTATTCTCATCTCTCCATTAAGTTTAACGGAACGTTAGTAAAAAATTTCTTTTAAACTATATTAATAAAAAAGTTCTTTAAAAATATAAAATTTTAAAAATAAATGTTTTATTTTAGTATAAGTTTTATTTTAAAAAATTTAAATAAGACTTTCGTCATTTCTTTACTTAGATATATTGTAATAAAATTGCAGACAAAAGCTCTGTTAAGCTTAATGGAGAGATGAGAATACGGCTGCTGCTTCACAATATTTTACCATAAAATTGTCCATAACAACTGCCTAACTAAGACAAAGTTTTACCCATTAGTTATAAGATAACTTATCTTTTTTTGAAAATTTCTGTAATTTTAGCAACCCTACTCATAAAGTATTTTCAAAATGTGGTTCTTATTTAAAAACGCAAAGCGTTTCATATTTTAATCTAATCAAAACGTGCATTTAACATTTTAAACATTGTAACATACTCCATATAAAATCAATGTAAATTCTAATTAAGCATTCTGATTGACTTACATTTATTTGACTTAGATTACAAAATACATTTATAATGTGTTTTAAAAGTCATTTTTCAAATATTGGTTTTTCTAAGCAACATTAATAACATAACAAATTTTATCATCATAATTATAATCATAATTATCATACAAAATTTTATCACAAAATAGCATGACAATAAGTAATAAAGAATTACTTTATATTAATTTTTTATGTGCTAATATAAAATTGTTTTAAATTGAGTTTGGGCTGAAATTTGAGGGCCCTACCAGTATACCGGTATCAAAATCGGCTGGATACGCCTGATAACATACTGTTTAGCAGATAAAGCATTAAGTTAATATTGTCATCTGAGTAAATGAGTTGAGTAAATGCATTACATAAAATATAAAATGTGTTTTGTAAAAACTTTAATTCTAAAAAATTTTATTCTAATTACAACTAATAATTTTATTAAAATGAAAACAAACTATTTTATTCTAATTACAACTAATAATTTTATTAAAATGAAAACATAAACTATTTTATTCTAATTATAACTAATAATTTTATTAAAATGAAAACATAAACTATTTTATTCTAATTATAACTAATAATTTTATTAAAATGAAAACATAAACTATTTTACCAAAAATTTAAGAAACCAAGGAAAAGCTAATAATTAGGATAAATGATCTTAACAGATCATAATATTAAACAATGATGTTCATTTCAATTAAACAACGTATTTATTTAAAATCCTTTTTAAATCTGGACATTAAATTGTGATTTTTAGAGATTTTTTTTTTGCCACAAACATTTTTATTTTATGTTACTGCAAAATTTAAAAATGTCTATTATTTTAATTTTTTTATCTTGTTATAATTCAGAGACCTGATAATTTAATGGAAATATATTGTGGTAAGCAAAATATCATATAGACTCTGTAATATTTTAAAATTGCTTTAACTACACTAAGTATTAAAAAGAATTATTTTAAAAAATCGTTTGGGATAATTATTTTGAGTTAAAAAAAATAATAAATGCATACCAAGAAAAACTAAGTTGGTAGTTTTAGTCAAAGCTTACTATCTCTTTTTTTAGGACAGAGTAAACAACGCTTGTTATGAATCAAGCTTTCTCAGAAGACACATGCAGTCACACACCTTATATGACCACGCATATAATATTTTGTTTTGACAAGCCATGGCTTCTTGCTCTTTACAAGCTTTTAGTAAGTATATGCTTTATATGCTTTTAGTAAGTATTATATCTTTTTTTTTTTTTTTTAAATTTTACTTCACCTCCTCAAGGCCAAGAAGGCCACTACAGACGAGGAGGCTACTTATTTTGTGGCTATAACCCTCTCTCAACTCTATAACTCCGAAACACGAACCTTGACGAACAAGGCCGCTGCGCGGAGAAACGAGTTGAGCGCGGTACTACCAGGGACGTGGTGGTGATCGAACTCGGAACCACTCGTTTATGAAGCGAGCGCTCTACCACTACACCACTACCGCATATCTTTATATGCTTTTAGTAAGTATTAAATCAAATTTTGAATCTAATAAGCAATTTTTTTATGAATAAACAGATACCTTGCGCGAAAAACTAAAAACAAA
The DNA here is from genome assembly GCF_022113875.1 of Hydra vulgaris. Taxonomy (NCBI): domain Eukaryota; kingdom Metazoa; phylum Cnidaria; class Hydrozoa; order Anthoathecata; family Hydridae; genus Hydra; species Hydra vulgaris. The sequence continues at coordinate 50,005,640 of NC_061162.1, read as the reverse complement.
TATATATGAGTTTAAAATATAAAATTCTATTTATTTTAAACTCTCTTAAAACAAAAAAGGCTTGCAAATTTAGGAGAGCTTTTATTATATATAAAATACCTGGTTGACAATTTTATAAGGTACATGTAACCAGATCCTAAATGTGCAGTGAAGTCTTCAATGTTGACTTACAAATAGACACTTGCAGAAACATGCAAAAACTTCTGCATGCACATGTGCAAAGCAAGCAGTACCAGACTGCTTTAGCGACAACAAAACAAATGCAGAATTAGATATCTATATGCATAAAACAATTTTTTGACTTTTTCAAACCAAATTTATTATTTTTGAAAATTACATAATAGATTTTACTATATTATTATTCGCTTTATATTATTGCTTAACTTAATGCTGTTACTCATTCATGTGCGTTTACACAAAGTTTTATTATAAATAAGATTTAGCATGCTTTCTATTTATATTTTTGACTACGCTGAGGTATTCTAAATTTTTATAATCTGTTAATATCTACTTAATCAGTAATAAGATCAAAAACTTTGCTTCATCAGCTTAATTAGTAACAAGATCAAAAACTTTTTAATGATTGACTTATGTTATTTTTAAATTAGTAAGTCAGGTAATATATTTAATTCATGCATTTTAATAATAACACAATTCAAGTCCTTTCATTGTCAATTGTATTTAAAGTATATTAATCTGTAATTTTAAAAAATTTATAATTAATTAATTGTATTTAATAAAAAATTAGAAGACGATGATGACTCTAGAAGACGATGCTCTTTTAAAGGTCAAACGTTAAATTCTTCATAAAGTTAGTGTTTATCTCCAAAAACCAGGCATCTCACACAGTCAACTCTATGTTGCATGTTAAAGAACAAGATCGTTTAATATCTTATTTTAAAGAAAATCTGTTTGCTTTTATAATATAAAAAACCAGGTCGTTTGATTATTTGTTTTTTTAAAGTTGTTAAACATTTATTACAAAGTATGTTATTAAACAAATGTCATTGAACAAATATTACAAAAAAAAGGTTGTATTTTATAAATGTTTTTAACTTATATATTTTTCTTTTTTTTTAATATATATTTTTCTTAATTTTAATAATTTATATATTTTTCTTAATATATTTTATATATCTATAATATAATTTAATATATAATATATCTATAATATAATTTAACTGCATTTATGTGTTATTTATTATGTGTTTATTATATGTGTTAAGGTTATATGGGTTTATATTTTGTTTTATGTGTGAATATGAAGTGTCTCTATGTTTGTGATGTGTTATAATAATATGTGTTTAGTTCATAAGTGGTTATTATGCTGTTTGTATGGTTTTAAGTTGTTGTGACTTGGCTTAATTTATAGCAAGAGTGTTGACATAGCTAGCCAAGTGGTGTACTTTGCTATGTGTGACTTGGCTTTGTTAAGAATATTGTCCATGTCAGTAAAGTGGTTTACTGGCACGATGAAACACATAAATTAAATCTGTTTGTAGTTAGTGCAATCATAAAAAGTGTAGAAAAAATATAATTGAAAGAATGTGTTTAAAAGAAATGTTAAAAATATACATAGTTTTTTAATATCTTTAATTTTTTTTTATATTTATAATTTTAACTAAATTTCATTGAAAAGATATATTTCATTAAATATTTATATACTATGTTCTTTTTGTTAACAATTTGTATTTTGTTAATTTTTTAAAAAATTGTTTAAAAGATATATAAAGTAAAATAGGGTCAAATAGAATAGTTAAGGATTTTAATTATTAATTTTTTACGGAAAAATAATTTTTCCTTTTTTTTTTTTTTAAAAGTTGTAGAGAGTATTGAGCTGTATTTAAATATATAAAATTTTAACAACTTTTTTGTAAAGTTTTTTATGAAACTTTATTTGATTAAAAAATTTTTTATTCCATTCTACACTGACATTCGGGGTGATTGAAATACGCAAATATAAGTGTAATTAAAACAACACTTTATTAAAAAAAACAAGTAAGCAATCAATAATAACAATTAAAAAAACCAATCAAATAAAATAAACTTTTTTATTCTTGTGATGATGTTGAGCCATCACTAGAGGTTGAGTTAAGTTAAGGTACTAGAGGTTGAGTTGAGTTTTCACTTGTGCGGCACTTTTTGTAGCAATAAAACTCAGCACTTTTTATGTATTGCTTTGGTATGCATGTTTGACATAGCCAAACCTTGCAATTTGAATTTTCACACTTGTACCATTCCATAATTTGACTTGCTGAAGTTTCGCCCTAAACTTTTTGGCACTTTTACACTTGAATTGGATTGCAGCTAATATTTTCGTTGGACTTGTTGCTTGGTTTATTTGCTGTTCTCCATTAGAGCTAAGCTTAGGTTATTTTTTAGCTTGCTTTGCTGCTTTTTTGCTCTCAGCATATTTTAACCTTTCAAGTATTTCAGGTTTGTTGAGAACTCCCCTTAGAATCTTGGCACATCTACATTCTTTCTTTTTTGTGTGTCAACGTGTTGGATACGAAACATTTGTTGCAAAGCTGATTCAAGTGATTGGGCAGATTGCAATTGTTTTTCAACCTCTTTTTGAATTTCCTTTTGAATAGCCAGAGTTACTACAATATTGAAGGTTGTTTGCAGACAAGGTGACTTTTGAGATGACTTTGGAGCTGATGCTATGTGACAAATGATGATGCTAGATGTTGTTGGTGTAGATTCAGAGGGCAGTGGCTGAGGTAGTGTAGTGCTAGATTTGGTGATGGCACTATCATAGATTCTGGTTGTTGAGATGATGAAAGCTCAGGTATAACTTGGTGTTTCAAATGTATTGGAAATTTGCAACTTTGACTGATCGATTTTATCGATGTTGAGTGGAAACAAGCCAGTATTCTGAAACCCAGTGACTATCTGGGTATGTGTAAAAACTTCACCAGAACTGCAGAAACTTTTTTTTGCAGGTGACTGAAACATTCTTTTGATAAGTTGCCAAACTTTGTCTCTACCTAACAGTTGAAGTAATCTGCACCAAACTCTTTTGACATGACAATAAACACCAACATCTAGTGGTTGTAGAATGTGTGAGCTCAGTTTTGGTTTAAACTCATAACTTTTTTTCCTAATTAGCAAATTTAATTTTGAAAAAAGATTTTTAATCAGAGTAAAAAGTTCAGTAAATAAGTTCAATGAATTTAATTTCAGTAAATAAGTTCAATGAATTTAATTTCAGTAAATAAGTTCAATGAATTTAATTTCAGTAAATAAGTTCAATGAATTTAATTTCAGTAAATAAGTTCAATGAATTTAATTTCAGTAAATAAGTTCAATGAATTTAATTTCAGTAAATAAGTTCAATGAATTTAATTTCAGTAAATAAGTTCAATGAATTTAATTTCAGTAAATAAGTTCAATGAATTTAATTTCAGTAAATAAGTTCAATGAATTTAATTTCAGTAAATAAGTTCAATGAATTTAATTTCAGTAAATAAGTTCAATGAATTTAATTTCAGTAAATAAGTTCAATGAATTTAATTTCAGTAAATAAGTTCAATGAATTTAATTTCAGTAAATAAGTTCAATGAATTTAATTTCAGTAAATAAGTTCAATGAATTTAATTTCAGTAAATAAGTTCAATGAATTTAATTTCAGTAAATAAGTTCAATGAATTTAATTTCCGAGAGGTTTTAAGTTCCTTTTTCAAACAAATAAAAAAAATCTTATTACGCATTCAAATTTATAACAAAATTTTTTTTAAATTAAAAAATAAAATTTTATACAATCTAACTCAGAAAAATATTCTCTACAATATAATCAAAAAATATTCACAAAAAAATTATTCAATAGTTAAATAAAAGTGAAAGAATAAACATTGTCATTTTGTTCTACCCGCTATTTCATTTTACCCTGGGTTACTCTATTCTTTTCTTTTTTGATAACAATTTATGCTTATGTTGATAAATAAATTTTGTTAACAATATGGGCTTCCTTTTTAATAATAGCTCCTCCCCATTTGAACATTTAAAAGTTCTATTTGAAATCTTCATTAAATATGTTTAACTTAAATTTATTGTTTTTTTTATGAAGGTAAATATACAAAGTTTTTGTAACTTTCATTTAATTTTTAGGATTTTTTGTATAGAGAGTGTTTTCTCCATAATAATATTTTAATGTTTTATATATATAATACATACACACATAGTTTTTCTGCATTGTATTTTCGACTTTTTTTTTAGAATATTAAATATATATATATAAAAAAAATTCAAGTAGTTTCAATACTTTCAAGTTGTTTCACTTGAAGCAAATATATGATTGTTTTTAGAGGTTTTTATTATTAGTTTTGAATTTACTTATTTATTGCAAATCTTGCATTAATTGCGTTTCAAAGTAACGAAAGGGATTTTATGATGGAGAATTACATTTTACTGTTCAATGATAACAGTACTTGCTGAGCAGACAGGCCTTATAATTTTTTCAATTTGCTTTATTTATGAGTTTTTATCTGTAAAATTTAAAAATTTTTACAGATAAAAACTCATAAATAAAAAAAATTGAAAAAGTTATATTTTTTAAATTTAAAAAAAAAAAATTAAAAAAATTAAATTTTTAAAAATTACTTTTTATTGCTTTTTGAATAAATAGTAATAATATTTTGTCAATTATCAATAAATATATAACATTACTCAGTTAAAATGATTATATTAATTTATTTATAACTTTATTTTATATAACTTTAGTTTTTGATAGAAATATGTTATCTTTACACATTGCAATATTATTTTAAAACATCTAATTTAAATGACTAATAGTAGAGGTAGAATAAGATAAGATTATTTTTTTGTTCTATTTGCTTACATTTTATTTTAGATAAGTTTAAGAAAGAAAACTAAAAGTTTAGTCTGAAATTAAAAGTTCAATTTTTATTTTTTTATTATTTTTAGACATTCCTTTGATGCTTAATCATGTCTGATAGTTTAAGAAGTCAAATTATTAGACTTTGTCAAAATGAAAGAAACCAGGCTAGGCAAGATGAATTGAACCGTTGTCAAAATGAAAAAGATAGGGCAGTTAAATTAAATTGTCATAAAAATGTTAGAAATCAGATTAAACGATAACTCAATAGGTATAATATGCATCGCATAGCAAAAAATAATATTGCTATAGAGAATAACTACCTTTCAGAAAAAACCATATTCATCAGTATTGTTGTGCAAAGAAGTTTTTAAATGAAAATTATTTTTGTGCTGCCATTCAGAAAGAGTTGTATTAGTTCTTCTTTCTTTATATTCACCATTAATGATTTTATGACAGGAAATCATGCTACTGCTGTTACTCATTTGTGAGTGTTTGACAAAGAGTTTTTTAGAGAATATTTATTACCCTTGGCTATATAATATTTCACTTTATATTTTTGACCATGCAATGAGGTATTCTTAAATCTTTATTATCTTTATTTAATCCATTAATATCTGTTTAATCAGTTATAGGATCTAAAAACTTTACATTAGATAATAATTTAATACAATCATACCTTATGTTATTTCTAAATCAACCTTAAAAGTCAGGCAATTTAATTACCTGGACTTTAAAAGTTGGTTTAAAAATAACATTAGGTATGAATTTCAAAGTAGTCACGTTTAGTCAGTTTTAGTCAAGTTTAGTCAGTTAATTTGTTTTAATAATAAAACTATTTAAGCCCTTTGTCAGTTGCATTTAAAGTATATTAATCTGTGGTTTTTATCTTTAAAAACTCAAAGATGATACTCATTTCAATGGTCAATGTTGAATGTTCAAGAATCGATTAATCGCTTATTTTTTTAAATTGATGAACTTTCATTACAAGGTATGTATTTAATAAAATTACAAGGTATATATTTAATAAATGCTACGCAAACAATGCTGTATTTCACACAACCTGTTCTATGTAGCATTTTCCAGAACCAACTTGTTTGATCATTTGTTTTTTATATTTGATAAACACGCAGTTCAAAGTATGTCATTGAACGAATATTATGCAAATGTTGTTATTTTATACAAATGCTGCTATTAATTTATAGTTTTTGATAAGTATTTTTATGTGGTAATGTGTGTTTTTATAGTGTGTAATATAAAGTTATATGGGTTGACATTTTGCAAGCATTTCTGTGTGTGTTAATGTAGTTAAAGTATGTATAATAAACTTAATAACCCTTAATAACTTAAACTAATTTTAAACTTTCAGTTAAGTCTTTATTTATGGATTATACTCCCAATAACTCTAACATTTTCTAACAAGGTAATGTTTTTGTCTCTTGGAGGTTTGAGTAATTGAGAGTTTACTGTAATATGTTTTGTTGTTTGTTAATTTTGTGATATTATTATTGTTTTGTTTTGTGTTGATAGATGACTTGGTTTACCTCCATGTCATTGTCTATAGTTAAAAATGATTATTGGGTAGTTTCAATACTGAAACTGACTACATAAAATCATTCTCTAAAAGCTAAAGATTTATTTTTCAAATAAAAACATAAAAGTTTATCTTATTGTGATTATTTATTTTTAGTCTTGCTTTTTTTAAAAAGTGTTGTTAATCTAAACTTGCAACAATAAATCTTAAAATTTTCACAAATAAAAAACAACCTCACAAAGTAAGCTTTTTATTTGTTATTTGTTAAGTCATATTTTTGAGTTTTCAAACACATTATGTGTAGGTGTTTCAAACACATTATGTGTAGGTGAGTTTTCAACACATTATTATGTGTAGGTGAGTTTTCAACACATTATGTGTAGGTGTTTCCAATAATAATAGGTGTATCCAATAGTAATTTTGTTCCATTTTTAGGTCAAATTCCTTCTCTTATGACAGATTTTTGAAAGTTCCAACATAGCAGATTTTAAGAAACGTTCTGAATGTCAATTGTTTTCCAAAAGCCAAAACAAAGTTTCTATGATCTTCATATCATTTACTAAAAGCTATATAATAATGAAACAATGTTATTAATTAAATGGCTTTCATAAGTATATTTGATACAAAATATATTTTTTATGTTGAATATATATATTTTTTGTAATTTTTTTTTAAAGTTTTTATTTTTATTTTATCTCAAGAAAATTTTTTTTTTGGTTATCAAATAAATTTTATTATTTTTTTTATTTTTGGAATTATTATTTTGTATGTATATTATGGCCATTTTTGCTTTGTTTTTTTATATTTTCGTTATAATTTGATACATGAATGGAAACCATTTATACTTTTTATCAGTTTCCATTTGCATTAAATATCGATTTTTGGCTGAAACAGCAGGTATAATAATTAATTTGCCAAACTAGGCTTTAAACAGCCTAATTAAATGAATGACATTAATACAGCCTAATGAAAAGAATTTGTTTGTTTAGAGTCTTTTTTACAATAAAGCTTTTATAAAAATATAAAGCAGATAAAGCTGACTGATTTAAAATAACTAGGCCCCTTAGGCCCATTTTCTGTGTCCATACTTTCTTTTTAAATAAATGAGAGGGTTAAAGTTTTATTTTTGCCTACATTTCCAAATATATTTGAAAAATGTTGCGCAACTGCCTTTTACATTTAAGATACTTTTATCATACTAAAGATTTTGAAGTTATTAAGAACAGTTTTAAGGTATAGCAAACTGATAACCAAAAGCAAATCAACACAAAAAATATCTTTAAATCAAAACTTTTTATCGCTAACTAAAATTTATTGAAGTATAGGGACCAAATTAAGAACAAGTCAAGAAATAGTCGGATGTGGAACAGACTTACCGTGACCCGTATTATAAGGGTCTTGATTGCTAGTATTTATTAATAATATTATGTAATGTTGTACTACCAACATAACAATAGTAGTATTAAAATATAAAAAGAGCAACTGGTTAGAAACATTAAAAACTTTAATGTAACCATAGATTTTTTATACTAAATTTTTTTAAATGACAATAAAAATAAAAATAAATTATAATATAAAACAATTACCTTTTCAGCTTCAACTTTTTGTGTTAAACCTCCCTCAATCATTTTTGCAAGTGTTTTCTCTTTACTCTGAGCTTGACGAGCCAACTTGGCACTTCCATGACCAAATCGAGCAATATAATCCTAAGTAATATCGTTACAAATCATTTCTATTAAAAAATATATATACCATAATACTAAATATAATAAATAACACACACAAAGGAAATTATTAAATCAAGATTGTACACAACTTGTAACACTAGGTAATAAAAAATAACAGCTTTAATAAAAGTTTATTAAACCTTCATATGTGCTATCTCTTCCTGCTCTCGTTTGTATGCCTTCATTTGATTTTCTTCTAACTCAGCTCTAGTTGTGATGTATTGATCAAAGTTACCCTAAAAATTAGGCATTGATTAAATGTAAAAAAATAAAGTTAAAAAAAAAGGTAAGATAAAATATATATACACAAGCTTAGCCAGGAAGGAGATTTCATTTCATAATATGACCACACAAATAATATTTGATTTTGAAAACTTGACAGCGACTATTAATATGTAAAAACACGCTGAAAAAATCATCTTAACTGTAAAGGAACTTAAAAAAAAACTTTTCATGAAAGAAGCAAGTAAATTTTCGTAAAAAAATAACTTAAAATAAAATAAAAATAACTTAAAATGATAAAATAAAATAAAAATAATAAAAACTAAAATAAAAAAATCAAACTAAAACCTAATAAAAATAAATAATAAACTATAACGATTATCTAAATTACGTTAACAATAAATAACTTTGAAATATCTCTAGAAATGTTTTTATAATATAATATTATGCCAAAACCATTTAAAAGTTTAAAAAAAAACATTTTTAAAAGTTCTTTGCAGTAACAAAAACAAAAGAAAAATTAATTAATTTGTTTATTTAAAAGTTCATATAATTTTTTTTTTAATTTAAAGATAATTATAAAAAACAAAAATTCTTATATATATATATATATATATATATATATATATATATATATATATATATATATATATATATATATATATATATATATTATTCATTACTTTTATAAAAAATCATTGGCAGTGATTTGCTCCTTTATTTAAACACATCTCAATAATATAAAATCAAAAGTAAAGAACAAAGTTATTAAATTCAAACGACATTCAAAAAAGCTTGTCTTTTTTTTCTCTTCTCAACAAAAACTTCTTAATTAAAGTTTATTAAAGAGCTGTTTAAAGTTATCTTGTATAAAATTTTATTTTTTCTTTATTAATTTTTACCTTTATTATTTTACTTATAAAAAATTAGGGTTCCTTTTTAAAAACACAATTTTGGAAAATTTTTGATTAAACTTCTTGACTCGATTTGATTTAAATTGATTAAACTTGACTCGATTTGATTTAAATTGATTAAACTTCTTGACTCGATTTGATTTATTTTGATTAAACTTCTTGACTCGATTCATGGGTTTTGCTTGTGTCTCTGTTTTTATGACTAGGCAACTCATTCTATTATCTCCAAATGAGGGTACAGCCTAAAACTCAGTTTTATGGTTCTGTAGCCGGCTGGTAGTCAGGTTTCCCGAACTCTGTGGTAGCTCTCAGAGAGGCTGATTCCATCAACAGCTGAAAAATATCAGAGTACTAACAGTGCCATGTTGCGCATGGATGGTGTCCCTGTTTGTGCTTTTGGTGTGCATTGCCAAAGCCACATTGAAGCCCTTTGTTACGGCTTAGGGTTTATTAGTGGAAATGAGGCAATTGCTTGACTATAGAACAGTGTACTGAGTACTATCAATGTTTCGAGTCAAGTTCTTTAACAAATTTAAAAATGAATAAAGTAACAAAAACTATAAAACACAAAAAACCACAGTCATCACCAAGTTCGCTAAACCTATCATTCACCAATATTCGTGGTCTTCGAAGTAACTTTTCTACTGTTGAGTCTTATCTCTTGCAAAGTTCACCAGACCTACTTGCTCTTTGTGAGACTAATTTGAGTTCAGCTGTCTCATCTTGTGATCTTAGTGTTGATACTTATCTTCTTTTAATTCGTAAAGACTCCAATAGTCACATGCTTGGCCTGGGCATTTACATTCGTAAGAATTCACCCATTTATCGGGAAACTAGGTTTGAATCCACAGACTACTCTTTTATGTGCTTTCGTTTAGCACCACTTCACTCTATCACCTTTCTCTTTGTTCTATATCGCTCTCCCTCATCCCAAGACTGCACTCTTCTTGATGTTATTTCTGATTATATTGACCAAGCCCTCATTCTTTATCCATCAGCCAATATTGTTGTTGTCGGTGACTTTAATGTTCATCACACTGAATGGCTTGGCTCTAGTGTCAGTGACTCTGCAGGCATTAAGGCCCACAACTTTTGTCTTTCTCAATCCCTAACTCAAATAGTCAACTTTCCAACTCGCTTTCCAGACAACCCGAATCATTTACCTTCTCTACTCGACTTATGTCTTGTTTCTGATCCTAGTCAGTGTTCAGTTTCTTCACACTCACCCTTAGGTGCGTCTAATCATGGTTAGGTCTCTCTAAAACTATTATCTCATTCTTCTTTACCATTAAAATCCCCCTATCATTGTACATCTTACAACTACCTTAAAGCTGACTGGGACTCTTTTCGTAACTTTCTTCGTGATGGCCCCTGGGTAGAAATCTTTCGTCTCCCTGTTGACAAATGTGCTTCTTACATAACTTTGTGGATTCAGGCTGGCATGGAATCCTTTATTGCCTCTCGACGATTCCAGGTCAAGCCTCACTCTTCCCCATGGTTTTCCTCACATTGTGCTGCTGCAATTGCCAATCGAAACCATTACTTCCATATCTATCAGCAAAACAATTCTCCAGAAAACAGAAGTCTCTTTATTACTGCTAGGAACCATTGTAAAAAGGTTTTGTCTAACGCCAAAATTCTCAGATCAAGAAATCTCGTATTTCATCACAAAAATTAGGCTCTCGTGACTTCTGGAGAATCTTTAATAGTATCAATAATAAGGGCAAGTCTGTAATTCCACCTCTTTTGTACGGTTCAGACTTTGTCACCTCACCTAAAGACAAAGCTGAATTGTTTGCCAAGAACTTTTCATCAATATCATTTCTTGATTCCACTAATTGCGTTTTACCTGATATACCCGTCAAACAGGTTGATCCATTGCTTGACATTCACATCACTCCAGTTTCTGTATCTAAAGTGATTTCCCTCTTAGACTCTTCTACAGCTTGCGGCCCGGACAACATACCTGTTATAGTCTTGCAGAAGTGTTCTCCTGAGCTGTCGTCTATCTTTTCAAAACTATTCAACAAGTGCTTATCAGAGTCTTGTTTTCCAGCCTGCTGGAAAGCAGCATTTGTTGTCCCTATTTTTAAAAAATCTGGAGAGCGATCTGACTCATCAAACTACTGTCCCATTAGTCTTCTTCCTATCATAAGCAAGGTTTTTGAATCTTTAATTAACAAACACTTAATCTCGAATCTCGAATCTCATAACCCACTTTCTGATCATCAGTATGGATTTCAATCTTCTCATTCTACGGCTGATTTGCGATCAGTAATAACCGATAGGTTTTATCGCCCATTAGATAAAGGTGGAGAGGTTAAGGCCATTGCTCTTGACATTTCTAAAGCGTTTGATAAAGTTTGGCATCCTGGTCTCCTCCATAAGCTTTCTGCTTATGGTGTATCTGGAAACATCTTTAAGATTATTGAATCCTTCCTTTCCAATCATAGTATAAAAGTTGTCCTCGATGGACAGCACTCTTCTTCTTATTCTGTAACCTCAGGGGTTCCCCAAGGTTCAATCCTTGGCCCTATACTCTTTTTAATTTACATTAACGATCTTCCAGATATTCTCACATCTAAGGTGGCATTGTTCGCTGATGATACTACCATTTATTCTTGTCACGATAAGAAGCCAACTCCCTCTGATTGCTTGCAGGGGGCATCTGAGCTCGAAAAGGATCTCACTTCTGCTACAGCATGGGGCTCGCATTGGCTGGTGAACTTTAATTCAGATAAAACTCAATTTTTTTCGGCAAATCGTTATCGCAAAATTTAGACCTTCCTATATTTATGAACGGTAATGTACTCGATGAGTCTCCTACCCTTCATCTTCTAGGATTAACTCTTACTTCTGATCTTTCTTGGAAACCTTATATCAAATCCGTTGCAAAATTAGCATCTGCTAAAGTTGCTTCTTTTTATCGAGCTCGTCACTTTCTTACTCTGGATTCTATTCTCTATCTCTATAAATCTCAAATCTGGCCTTGTATGGAATACTGTTGCCATATCTGGGGCGGATCTTCTAATGATGCCCTTTCTCTTTTAGACAAGGTGCAAAAATGCATTGTAAACATAGTTGGATCTACTCTTGCAGCCAACCTTCAACCTCTGTCACATCGTTGTAATGTTGCTTCTCTTTCTCTTTTCTACAAATACTATAATGGGCACTGCTCTAAAGAGCTAGTGTCTCTTGTACCATCTACTAAAATTCATTCTCGTGTTACTTGTCATTCAATTAAGTCTCATCATTTTTCTGTTACTGTTCCTAAGTGCTCCAAAAACTCTTATTTGTCTAGTTTTTTCCTCGAACATCAGTTCTTTGGAATTCGCTTCCTTCATCTTGCTTTCCTGATTCATATAATTTTAATTATTTTAAGTCGTCTGTCAATCGTTATCTTACAATCTTCATCTTTTCTTTTCCAGTAACTTCCAACACTAATTAGTGGTTGCTTGCAACCTTGTTGGAAGCAAAGATAATTAAAAAAAAAAAAACATTATTAATTAATTACAAACTTTTTTTTCGGATTTTGTAAAAACTTTTGAAAACTATTGAAAAGCTAAAATAATTTTGAAAACTTAAATTTAATTTTGAAAACTTATTTTAATTTTGAAAAAATATATAATATACTAAATTAATTTTGAAATTTAAGTTGAATTATGAAAAGTTAAATAAACTTCGAACAAAAAAAATAAAGAGTTTTAAAAAGTTAAATTAGTTTCGGAAAAAAAAAAACCATTTCCATTTCCTAAATTATTTCCTAAAAAATTTTGTACTAAGGTAAATAATTTTAGATAATTTTTAAGTAAAAAAGTCATTTTTAAATGTAAAATATTAAATATATTTACAACTAAAATTAAATTATTGAAAAATAATAATAATAAATAAATTGCATCTAAAATTTAATTTTATCAAGTTGATTTTAGAAGTACGTAGTAAATGTAATTTTTAAAAGTAATTTACATGAGTGATTAACATAAAAAAGTTACTCATAACTGGAAATTAAGTCATAAAAAAGTTATTCAGATGTTACTAATACAAATAATTTTTATTTTTTAACTTTAATACATCTTATCATCATTGTTTTTTTCTTATGGTTTGTACTGCTGGTGTTCTCCTGCAATTGTTAAATGATTTAGTTTTTAAAATATTTTTTATCACTATAAAAACTTTATCATTGCGATCAATGACGGATCCAGGATTTTTTGGTGTTTGAGATAGCTAACTTCCAGACATGGAGCAAACTCCAAACATTTGTATGTTTCTACTTATGTCAAATAATGATGCTTTGCAAAAAATTGCAATGATTGGAGGCTGGGACAAAAAAAGCCCTTTAACTTCATTCCAGCCCCTAAACATCCCCCCCCCCACTCCAAACGTGAGAGGCACCAAGTTGATAAAATATTTTTTGTACTTTTCTCAACTAGACTAAGTTTCATAGTATTATTTCTCAGCGTTCAAAAAATGTGGCCATATAAAATTTGTAATCCCCTCAAATTGATGGGGGAGGGGGGTTACAAATGATAATAGTTAGCCCTAATAAAAATTTCATCAAAACAATTCTCAAAATCTCCTACTCTTTTTAAATATGAATGAACATTGATGGCTAAATGTAGTCAAGACCGGAGTCAAGAGTGTGTGGGAGGAGTGTGGGATGAGTATAGGAGGGGGACATATCTCCATTCAATAAATTAGTCAATAAATTGGAACCTTTTTTTAGATTTGTCAAAATAGGCATTGGATATTTATCATACATCAGCAAATGAGGAAATAAGAGGCCTTTTTTTTTTTTTTTTTTGGTGGATTTCATAAAAGTTTCATAAGGGTTTCAGTTTTATTTTGTAAGAATTTTTAGTATCATCCTTATATATATGTACATATATATATATATATATATGTACATATATATATATATATATATATATATATATATATATATATATATATATATATATATATATATATATATATATATGTACATATATATATATATATATATATATATATATATATATATATATATATATATATAGATATATATATATATATGTACATATATATATATATATGTACATATATATATATATATGTACATATATATATATATATATATATATATATATATATATATATATATATATATATATATATATATATATATATATATATATATATATATATATATATATATATATATATATATATATATCATCTATATCTCAAAATGCAATAAGCAAAAAACTCTGCTTTATACATCTTACATCGTTATTACGATAATGGTCTATTCACACGTTTTTTTTCATAATAAAGAGTAACTTCTTAACTTCATTTTCAATATTGAAGGTAAGTTTCTACATTTCATTTCTGCACAAAATTTATTTTGCTTCAAAAGTTCAATTTTACTGCGCTCGCAGTAAAATAAATTTTTTATTGCTAAAAACTTTCTACATTATTTTCCATATATATATTTAACATTCCATATATATATTTAACTTTTTTCCAGATTTCTTGTTTTTCATATTTCACCGTACATTTACGTTAGCGGTTTTGTTGAAAATTTGTTAGTTTATTTTAATTTCTTTATTTTCTATCAAGTATAAAAACTCAATTTGTTATCAACAAATTTTTATTAAATAGAAATCTGGCACACATCGATATCAGTATTAAAAAAAAATAATAAAAAAAAAAAAATATATATATATATATATATATATATATATATATATATATATATATATATATATATATATACACACACACATAACAATAGGTGTAACCATATAGTCATGATCGTGACATTTCCGCTGAAGATTTAAAAATAAGCAATAAAACTAATATTTATAAATATGTATGTATCTTTGGTTGCGTACTGCCTTGACACCTTTTAGCCACACAATAAAAACATGTTAAAACAAAAAAAAAAAAGTTAGCATCAACTCTACAGAGTTTATGCAAACTTTCACTCTGTAGTTGTATCACTATGCTAAAACGCTAGCCTAAACTAAAAAAAAGTTTAAAAAATATGGCAGAAAAAGTTTTTTAAACGTTTTGAATTACTGTGTTATAAGGAAAACTGTAATAGTTTTGAAAAAAATTCAAAAAAATATATATATATAGAAAGAAAAAAGTTAACCCTTTTCTTTCCCGATATTTGAAATTAAAAAAAAAATTACAATCACATTGAATATTTTCAAAAAACAATTGCGAATCTGCAAGTTCATTTTTAAATTGCACATGCAGCTACCTAGTAAGAAGTAGCAAAACTTAAGCTTAAAAAATTAAAATTAAAAAAAGATAAAACAGGACTTAATTTTTGAATTTAAAGTTTGTGTTGCCAAATTGGGAAAGGCAGGGTTAAGCTAAGGGAAGCTGGTGCAATCGCACTCAATCATTGACCACAGAAATAATATTTAGTTGCGAAAACAGGTGAGATTTTTTAGTCATTTTAAGAACATTTCAAAAACAAACAAAAAAGCACAATAAGATTAACTGGACCGATGAGAGACAGTTAAAAAAAGAAAAATAGTTTTAAACGCGAAAAAACTTTAAGCAAAATAAAAACAATTAGAGCAAATATTTTTGAAACGTTCTTTTATAATTTTTTTTTATAAAATTAAGCTTACTATTAATGCTGTAGCACATAAAAAAGGCCACCAAAATAATACAGTCCCCAACCCTGAAAAATCCAACAAGATTCAACTAACGCTAGATGATTTATCTATAAATATAAAGGTTTTTTCAATAACTATTATATGCTTCGCTTAGTTTGAAAAGTTTAACACATTTGAAACAATTCTTCTTAGTAAGATAAACAAATGAAATAATTAAATCATTGAGTTACTGTAGAAATTCAATTAGCTAGATAGAAATTAACTAAAAACGTTAAATTACTTTGTGAGGAACGCTGATGATGTTTAGTGAGTGGGCTTTATAATTTTAATTAGTATTTAAATTTTAAATAAACTTGCCATACTTAAACTTAAAGTTACTTTTTTCTGTTTTAATTTTAAAACAGAAAAAAGCTTAAGTATAATGAGTTAGTAAGAACGGCTGAAGCAGAAATAATTAAAGTTAGTAAACTAATTTCTAAAAACTTAAAAACTTTTTTTTCTTGGGGGAAAGAATTAGTTATCGCATACACTAAGGAAAATGAATTAATGGTTAAAATTATTTGTAAACTTTAATGATTATTAATAATTTCATTGAAAATGCAGTTATTATTGAAAGTATTTTTGTTTACAAAATCAATAGCACAAATTGCAAAAAAAAGATTACATTTGAATAAAATACACATACATAAAATTACATACATAAAAAATACTTAAATAAAAAATACATACATAAAAATACATTACACACATAAAAAATACATCCCTTATATATAAAAAATAAGAATATACTAATAAGATCTATAATATATTTACAAAACATTGACAAGTTAAAAAATAAAAATTTAAAACATTTATTTTTGTAAACAAATGTTAGTTTAAAATTTTTTTAGCTTTGTAGATGTGGCTCCAAGAATTAAAATAATAGTTCATTTGATAATATATTCTTAAAATAATTTAGGCTAGAAATCTCAACGAAGACATAACAATGATTATGCATTATTCAACTTCGGGGAAAAATATATGTATTTGAGTTTATACATGTTTCCATATATGTCCGTAAAACAAAATATTTCAAAATTTACAATAAAATAATGAACTTAATTATTATTTTGCGGACAAATAAGGAAACATACATAATTTGAATGTTTCAAAACGAATAAAAAATCTGGCCAGTTTTTCGCAACTAAATATTATTTCTGTGGTCAGTTATTGAATGCGATTGTAATTAGAAATCGTTACAAACTTACCGAAACAAAAATAGAGTTTTGAAAAGTTTTTTTTTAATCAAAATTTTTTTTAATTGAAAACTCAACTTTTGCAAGTGACAACACTAAAAAAAATCTTAAATAATTAAATAATATAAATAAAAATATATACAACTTTCAATGATACTTTAATTAGAATCATTAGCTACTTTATTTAAAAGCGTTTTGCTAAAATAAAAACATTAGTAAAGGATAAATGTTTTGAAGTTATTTATCTACAATGTAATTAAAAACAAATTTTCTCAATGCATTTGTTAAAAACCGTGGTTAAATCATCAAAATAAAATATATTTTAGAAAAAAAACAAAGAATGATGAACGAAACTATTGCTGCCCATCCCAAACCCTCAGTCGATGTAGCAGCACTCCACTGCGAGTCAGGCTATTTCAGTATGACGTGTGTGTGTGTATATATATATATATATATATGTGCGTGTGTGTGTGTGTGTGTGTGTGTGTGTGTGTGTGTGTGTGTGTGTGTGTGTGTGTGTTTGTGTGTGTGTATTTTAGATAAAATTTTACTAAATATTAAATTGACTTACTGAGTAACTCATAATTTTTCCTTGAAACATACGCAAAATATTTGTACATACTCCATTAAGAAAATCTTGAGAATGTGATACAAGTACCAATATCCTTTTATATGTTTTAAGTTCCTCTTCTAACCATACGCATGCATCTAAGTCCAAATGATTTGTTGGCTCATCCAACAGAAGAATTGAGGGTTTTACAAACAATGCCCTAGCTAGTGCTACTCTCATTCGCCAACCCCCAGAAAAATCTTTAGTTTTTGTAGCTTGCATCTGGGGTGTAAAACCAAGTCCGTGAAGTAATCGAGATGCTGCAGTTTCAGCTTTGCCAGCTTCTAATTCATCCAGTCTTTCATAAATATCCAGTAACCTTCGAAAAACAATATTTTCAACTTAAAAAATTAAAAAATGTCTTTATAACCTGTAGTATTAACAATATTGGTTAAAATAAAAAAAAAATTTACCTTTCATGAGAACGCTCATCTTCAGTTCGAGATGTAAGCTCTTCAGCTTCTTTTTCAAGACGTATCTTTTCATTATTTACTTCCATAACACATTGCAAGGCTGTTTTTTCACTTGCATGAATTTCATTTGTTAAATGAAATATATCAAAATGATCAGGAATGGGAAGTTCTCTATTTGCCAATGCTTCCATTAAAGTGGATTTACCTAAATATTATTATTGATAAAGTTATTTATTAAGATACTTTTATTACTATTATAATTTTTTTTAACTATTAAATAGTATAATTTTTACATAATTTTTTTAAATATTAAATTATATTTATTTTAACAAATAAAATTCAGTTATTAATTAAATTTGATTTAAATTTAATTGACAAATAATAATTTTTGTCACCACATTGCAGGCCTTGTGATGAATAAAAACTGCGCGGCGCATAAGTACAACGTGATTTTTGACGTCATTAAATTCTTTTTATTTGCTTTTCATATTTTTCGACATTAACTGCACCAATTTATTTAATTACCACAAAACTACTTTAAATCATTAATGTAGAAATGTTATTATTTAAAAATGTTGTGGTATGTTTCGTTTTTTAAAATGTAAAAACATTTGCTTATTTTCTCGACGTTTGACACGTTTTGTCTTTACTAAACGTATAAAAAACATAACTTAAATTTAAAAAAGATTATAAAATATGCTAATATTTGATTTTTTTTTTCATAAATATGTAATTTAAAGTTTTTCAAATAATTATTTTTTCTTTTTAAAAAGTCAGCGAGTAATAAACTGGATATTTTAATATTGTACGATTAAAAACTGTGCAATAGCTAATATTTTTACAAGCAATTTTATATAATATTTATTTATTTATTTTTATTTATTTTCATAAAGCGGTTGATAAGCACAATCACTCATATTAATAAAAAACTTAAACGAACGTTTTGAATAGATTTTTAATGTTAACAAGGAATTTTATTTCTAGTAAAATAAAATAAAATGTTAGAATAAAAATCTTATAGGTATAAAAGAAATATTTCAGCAAAAAAATTATTCTTAAAAATTATTGACGTTCTATTTTTCAACAGCTGTTCTTGAGCACGCTTCGTTGAGTTTCAGTAACTTTTAACATAAAAGCGATCATTATTATTTAAGTAATTTTTTTCGAGTTACTTTTTACAAAAATTTTAATAACAGTACTTTTTTATTGAATCAAGTAGAATACGTTTTAATATTAATCCTTTTTTTTTTTTTATTTGCGCTCACCAATTTTTAAAATGTTTCCTCGAAATTACTCTTAAATACTTTAAATACGCCTAACAGTTAATAAATATTTTTAAATCTATGGAATAATTTTAAAACCTAACAAACCCCAGTAAGATAATTATTTAAGTTTAAAATCTAAAACTAAAAGAAAGTATTTTTGTTCAATTTTATCGACAACTTTGCTATTGCTGAATTATTTTATTAAAATGTTAGCTTAAAAGATTTAAACTTTTTTTTTAATCTGAATTTTTTTTTCTACTTGTAAATAATGAGCATATTTAATTTTTTTTAATTCAAACTTTTATATCAACTGCGTGCGGTTTTTAAAATACATTATTAAATGTTAAAATAATCGTAAATTACATCATTAAAATTCCGCTCAAAAATATCTTTAAATATACTCAAACAAAAAAATTTTTGCTCGACGCAAATAGCCCTAGCTACACGCAAAATCGCTCTTGGACGACATAAAATTCACATCGCCTGACGCTTTATCGCAAGGCCTGACATAGTATACTAAGAATTAGCAAAGTTCAATCCCCGAAGTTGAATAATGCATAATCATTGAATTTCATAAATGAAGTTTAACTAATAGAACTATTTGTTTAACAATTAGTACTATTTGTTACACAAACATTAGGTCCTTATAAAACTCGGTCAATAAATATACTATTTACTATTTGTTTCACTATTCATTAAAAATCCAGTTTTAAGTTCAAAAATCTGGTTTTTGTTTTTTTAATGCTTTCCTTTAGACTTATTAGTGATTTGTGTAATTTTTTACAGACATTAAAATTTGAAACACAAATAACTCTTTTTGTGTATTATCTGCACAAAGGAATTTATGTGATAATGCAGGTAAAATCCATAGTCCTAAATGTAAAAATCAGATAATGCAAAATAAAACAAGAAATAGAATAGATTTTTAAATAAAGTGATATTTATTAGTTGTTTTTTCTTTTTGTTTTTATATTATTTTATGATCAAAACAAGGTGTCCCAAGTTTTTATTACTAAGGCAAGTGATTTTATATGTCTTGGTGACATATTAATCACTTGCTTATAAATATTACAATTATTTTTATTCACTTTTTTGGGTCAGGGTCACAACATCAGTTTTTGCCATGCCTGTCCAACAAAATCTGTAAATATAATGAGGTATAATAACATCTGTCCAACAACATCTAAAATTTTATTGATTTCTAATAACATCTGTCCAACATCTGAAATTTCATTGGTGTCTAATAACATCTGTGCAAAAATTAAATATTATGAATTTAGTTACATCTTTTAAATTATCAAAGTGTAATAACATCTGTGCTAGGATATATATAAGATAGGATACATATATAAGAAAAAAATATAGAAAAAATCAGTGTGGAATAAACTTGAAAAAGCCGGTATTTTTACGGATCAGATCAGCTAGTAATTATTACTGTTAATAATTATTAAAATTGAAATCTAACTTTTTTCAAGTTAATTAGCTTTTTACTTAACTTATCTTTTTAATTACCATTTTACTAAAAAATTCATTCACTTTGATCAGGCCTTGTTTTTAAATAAAAAAGTGCTTAACGCATTAGCTTAACGCGATATTTGACGTCATAAAATTATCTTTATTTTTTTTTATAGACGTTAAGTGTTTTAACTACCGCAATAAATAAATAACCGCTAACTAGTTCAATTTAACAATTAACTCAAATAACTATAAAAGTTTTAAATGTAAATTTATAATAAAAAGTTTGTTATCTTATTATTAATTTTAGTTCAATATTATTTAGTAAAAAATATATATATATATATTTTAATTATTTCTGAAATTTGTTTTTGAATAATTATTGTTTATAAATCGTTATTGAATAAAAAATAATGATTTTTTTTTATTTTTAAAAATTTCTGGAGTAAACAAAAAATATTAACATTGATAAACAAAAACCTATGTTAATTATTTAAACAGCGATTTTGTTTTGACTAAGAAAAAATATTTTTTTAAATTTACCTTGCTTAGCGTTTATATAAAAATATAAAAACGTTTTGTCTGCTTTTAGCATATTTTTAATACATAGTTTAGAACCCGTTCGCCAGGAATTTAATTTATAAATTTTTTATGTTATTGTAAAAATGTTTTACATTTTAAACAAATCACAAAGAAACAGAGCTATAGAGAAATATCATTTTTAACGATTAAATCTTTTTTTTTTTAATTTTAGGAAATTAAAAAAAAATTAAATTAAATATAAAAGTGTTAATTATGCAAACTCTTTTGTTAATTATTCTTAAAACAAAAAACAAATACTTCTCCTCAAAACTTTAATTGTTCAAACTTAAAAAAATACTTAACTAAAATAATATAAGTATATTTAATAATTTGAATCGTATCTGTTTATAATAAACGTTCGTAAAAATTTGTTTATTAAAAATTAAGTTACTTAACTTATAAACAAACTCAAAAGTATTTTCATTCTACGTATTAATTAGAAAAAAAAAAAGTTTTTTTTTCTTTGTTTGTAAGCAATTTAACTTAATAAAATAAAAAAAGAATAAATGTGAGGTAATCTTTGTTAAGAACAAATTTAATTTATTTATTAAACTATATTTTTATTTATATATCAACTTAAATTAAATATAGTAACATGTTAAAATATTTTAACATGACTTGTGTTATTTATAAACCGTAGGGCAGCTGCCCTAACGGCACAATTGTTTTAGGACTATATTTTATTTTGATGAAGATCACATAACTTACATTTGATTTTAATAACATAAGTCTTCTCTGTTTCTGTGATCATCGCATCGGCAAAGTCCCAAGATTTAAAAGTTTTTAAAGGCAATCTTTTGTCCTTCAAAATACAATCCATATTCGAACTTTAAACAATTTAGAGAGAATAGAAATATAAAAGGTTTTTATATACTAGTTTGTATTGTTTTATAAAGAAAAATACATATTCATTAATAAAAAATAGAGACTGTCATTAAACTAAAATGTGCCTTAATATTTATTTAACGGAATCTGTAGTGTGCGCGTGCATAATGAAACCTCCATTATATAAATATATTCAACGTAATATTAGTGTCATCAGCGGATGTTATAGTCTACTCGTGATTTCTTTACCTTATAATATAACTTGATCTATGAAAAAAATTTATTGAATCGCACGCAGAAGAAATTTAACAAATTGTCTTCATTCAAAAATTGCGAGTAACAGGTAATTTTTTTTTTCTGTGCTGGCCCCCTCCCCCTGCATAACTTAAAAGCAAAGGTATCTATATACCTTTAACTAATAAGAAAAGCAAAGAGTAATAATTAATGAAGTAATTTTTAGAAAAATACAAATAGATTGTTCATTCATTGGCACATTTTTTTAAATATCTTCAAAAAATGTCTTGATATTTTTGTTATCATGATAACAAAAATATTAAGACGTAAAAAAATGTCAACCCTTAATTACAAATTTTTTGCAAATGTTTTTTAATATGAATTTAGTAAAAAACTCTTAAAAAATTTATATTACAAAAAACATTTATATTCTGTATTAATAAGTTTGAAATATAGATTTTTTAAATGTTTTTTACTGAAAACTTTAAAAAGTTACTACTTTTTATTAAAAACATTTGCAAAAAATTGGTAGTTAAGGATTGACGAACAATTTTTCATGTTACTAAATATTTGAATAAAAAGTTAAGTGTAAAATTAAATGTTATAAAAACGTATGATATGTCGCGATAAAAAGTTACTTCAATTATTTTTAACGTAATTTTTTTTTCTAATAAATATTTTTACATATCGTTATTCAAAAGTTAATGTGGTTTTTTTAAAAATTAATTACTTCTTTTATGTTACCGCTAATTTAAAAGTTAAAAAATGATAAAAAGTAGCTTAACCAAAACAGCTCTACGCGTACGTAAAAATCTCTTAAGGCGTACGTAAATCGCTCTAGGCGTAACGCTTTAAAACAAGGCCTGTTTGATACAACTGGAATTCATAGTTACAACAGTATTGTTTAACATTATATATCATGTCAGTGCAAAAAATAAACAACAAATGTTGGCCAGCCAAAATTACCTGTCTGACACCAAGACAAGAAATTCAAATGTTTTTAACCACTGTTCAAATTAACTGCATTTTTTATTGTTTTGCAACATAATAAAGTTAATAAACATTTTAAAACAAATATGTCAAAAAGACAAACAAAGGTTTGAATGACTTTAACATAATTTTTAAAACTTTATTTTCAAATTTTACCCAGTCAACCTTAAAGGGACTACCAAGTCCCAAGACATGTTGTGTTCATATTAAAGAGAATGTTAAAAAAAAACGTCTGAGCAAATTTTTTTTGATTAAAACTAGTTAATAAATGTATACCAAGAAAAACAAATCTTGTTGTTTTAGTCTAAGCTCGTCTTCTCTGTTTTCTCTGGTATTTTGAGTCTGTAAAATAAACGCAATTTTCTTGGCGCATTATACAGACTTGATAATTTAATCAAGCGCGTTTAATTCATAGGAGTTTTAGTGCATGGCGTCATAGATTTTTTTGTTTGTTTGATTAAAACACCATTTGTTATTTTTTACATACAATTTCCAAATCATATTCATTTTTATTATATTTTAAAGTTCTAAAATGTGTTTGTAAAATAAAATTAAAAACAAAATAAAATTAAAAACAAAATAAAATTAAAAACAAAATAAAATTAAAAACAAAAATAAAATTAAAAACAAAATAGTATTTTATTTGCGCAACTTTTTTTAAATAATCATCTAGACCACGTGTATTTTGATTTCTTTTGTTATAAGTTGTTTTTTTTAAATATTAGATAAAATAATTTTTAACCTAAATAATAATGCATTTTTATTAATTTACTTTGTAAAAATTAAAAAAAAAAATTATTAACGCATTTTTTCTCTGATTTTCAAAAATGTATTTTTTGGTATTGAGGTGATCTTATTTCATTATTTATATTTCCATTATAACATCCAATATATATTATGGCGGGGGCTTAAAAATTAAAAAACCAATATATATTAATTTTTATTTTACAAACATACATGGAAACATAATTAACTTGAATGTTCTTAAAACATCTTGCGGAAGAATAAAAAGAATATTCATGAACACTAAAAACCCGCCAAATTTGCGAACAAACTAATTCTATTGGTTAAAAAAACACGCTGACTAAGCAAAATAAAGTTCTAGAGTATTCTGTTGAAATGTTTTAGAAATTGTATTATTTACGATTTGTTGCGTTTTGAGATATCTAGCAATTTTTTTAAGAATATATTGTCAAATGAACTATTACTTTAATATTATGGCTCATTCTCGGAGCCACATCTGTAAAGACGTAAAACTTTTAAACTATTATCATTTGTTTACAAAAATAAATGTTTTACAATATATATTTTTTAAATTGTCAAAATTTTGAAAGTTAATTACAAATTATATATTTTATTAGTATATTCTTAATTTTTATATCTTTTTTTAGTGCTTGGTTTAATTAATTGTTCGTTAGATTTGTAAAAAACTAACGTACAATTAATAAAACAAACTTTTAATAAAATAAGTAACTATAGTTAGCTATTTGAGTAAAACTTATTAGTAAAATTTTTAAAGAATTTCTAGAATGTTTCCAATGACGTCATGCTCTAAAACTCTTATGAATTAAACGCGCTTGAATAAATTATCAAGTCTGTATAATGCGCCTGGAAAATCGTGTTTAATTTACATACTCAAAATACCAGAGAAAACATAGAAGATGAGCTTCGACTAAAACAACAAGATTTGTTTTTCTTGGTATACATTTATTAATTAGTTTTAATCAAAAAAAAATTTGCTCAGACGTTTTTTTTTAACATTCTCTTTAATATGAACACAACATGTCTCGGGACTTGGTAGTCCCTTTAAACAGCAAAAATTAAGATAAAAAGTTTTGATGATTCCAGCTGGTTATTGACTATTGATGAACTGCTACTTTCAAAATTGCAATGTTGACATATTAAATATAACAGTTTATGTTGAATGCAAGCTTTTTGAGGAAATAAATTATGTGTGGTCAGATATCTGACCACGAATATATTATTTTTTTTAAAAACCTGGCTGCAGCTCTTTGCATGATTTGATAATTTGTGTGTTTTAAAAATGTGAAGAAAAAGCTAAAAAGAAACGAGAATAAGAAACTTCATTAACTAATGAAAAAAAAAAACAAAGAAAAGGTAAACTTAAGAAAGAAAAAAAACTTTTAAAAAATGTTTTTTTTTTTTTAATTTTAAAGTGTTTTACATAATAGACTTAACTATTTAAAAACTTTGATTTTTTCTTTATCTACTAAGTGAATAAAACATTAATAGATCTGTTAAAACCTACATCCAATACCAAATTTACAGTCACGCCTCACAAGCCTTCTCAGGAGACTTGTGCATTTTTTTATTTTGTTAGTCCTCACATTCAAGCCTTCCCAGGAAAGGCGTGCGGCTTTTTGTCTCGTATGACCACGTGATTATATTATTTTAGAAAACGTAAACACGGCTGTTTGCAAGTTTTAAAATAATGCTGAAAAAGTTTTAAAAAAAAAAAAAAAAAATTAAAATAAAAAGAGATTAAAATAGAAAAAAATAAAAAATTATAATAATTTAAATAATTTGTGTACTGTTTTTATTTTTGTTTCTTTAGAGTAACATTCAGCAACAAAATAAGATAAGGCGAAGCAAAAAAAAACTGTTTGAAGTCTACAATAAAAATAATTATTTTCCTTTTCTTAATTTTTTTTCAAGAGGAAAGCAAAAATACAAATTGCAATGTGTTTGTAAAATTTATTTGTATAATTTTAATGTAACCAACAAGGGTTGAATTAAGCAAATGCAAAACGCAAAATCTGGAAAAATACCTAGCGTTCAAAATTTTAGTTCATACAAAACTGTGTTCCTTGTTTTTAAGGGGAGAATCAACTTAAATTTATTAGCGAAAAAATAAAAAATAAAACAAACTTGTGGTTACAAAAGTAATAACACTCTAGTCACTAACTGCATTACAAAAGTAATAACACTATAATAGTGTTATTACTTTTATAATGCACTTATAACTTTTAAAATTCATTTTTTGTTCAAGCAACATTAGTATTCCCAAATTTTTATTTAAGTAGAAAATTATCTAGAAGAATAAAGTGGATGTTCAAATAATATTAAAACTAAAATAACTTATAAAAATGTGACAAACAACTTTGAAAACGCATTGTATTAAAAGTTTAGCATTATGAAAAACGTTACTAATGGACCGTAAAAACGCACATTAATTTTAAAATTACCCAATAAAAAATTTTTATTGGTTGATTTTAAAATTAATGCGCGTTTTTTACGTAATGTTTTTCATAATGCTATACTTTTTATAAAGTACTTTTTTATAACGTTGTTTAAGTGATATGTGAAAGTTCCTGAAATTTTTAATAATATTTGAATATCCACTTTATTTTTTCTAGATGCTTTTCTACTTTAATAAATGTTTGGAATTAGTAATGTTGTTTGAATAAAGAATGAACTTTAAAAGTAATAAGTGCTTTATAAATATAATAACACTATTATAGTTTTATTACTTTTATAATGCAGTTAGTGACTAAAGTGTTATTACTTTTGTAGTCTTAAGTTTATTGTTTTTGTTTTGTTTTTTGTAACTTTCTCGCTAGCAAACTTTTAATAATTTGCTCCTTATAAACAAAGTACACAGCTTTGCATGAACTAAAATTTTAAAGACCTAATATTTTACAAGAGTTTGCAAATCGCAATCGTATACTTTTTGATAAAAACTTGTTACATTATAATTATACAAATATATTTTACAAACAGATGACGATACATATTTTCTCTTTCGTCTTTAAAAGAAAAAACACATAAAATATGGGAAAGTCATCCTTTTTAACGCCTAAAACCGTTTTTTTTTTTTTTTTTTTTTGCTTTAACTTAATGAATTTCTGAAAATTTGCTGATAATAATAACCACTAAGAAAAAACGAAAATAAAAATAACACAAATTATTTAAACTATTATTATTGTTTTCTATTTAAGTTGACTTTAATTTCTAATGTAGTTATTAAATTTAAAACAATTTTTCAGTAACGCATATAATATAACTTGAGCAAACAGCCGTGATCACGTTCTCTAACTTGAAAAACGTTTTCGTGGTCGTACGAGACGAAAAACCGTACGCCTTTCCTGTGAAGGCTTGACATTAGTTTTTTTTAAAGACATCTTGGTCATGACCGTTTGCAAGTTTTATTATATTAGCAGGCTTGGTCGGGAAGCGGGTGCGATCGCACTCGATATTTGACCACGGAAATTATATTTAGTTGCGAAAAGCCGGCCAGATTTTTTAGGCGTTTTGAGAACATTTCAAAAACAAGCAAAAAAGCGCAATAAGATAAACTGGACCGATGAGAGACAGTTAAAAAAAAAAAATAGCTTTTAACGCAAAACTTTAAGCAAAATAAATACGATTAGAGTTTCAAAATATTTTTGAAACGTCACTCTTTTATAATTTTTTTTTTTTAAAAAAGCGACATTTTTTGTATATAGTAACAACGTACTAAGAATGATTGTTTAATAAAGAAACAAATGTTCTTCAATTTATCAAAGATTATATATAATTTTTATTTATATACTTATGTCTTATTTCCAGTGCTGGAAATAAGAGGTGGGGGGAGGGGGTAGAAGAGCTATAGTCCCGGGACACACAATGTTATGGGCCGAGAAATAGTCAAGAGGACCTATCGGTATTTTTAAGTCATTTTTACGCTGTCGCACATAAAAAAGGCCACCAAAATAATGCAGCCCCCGGCCCTGTAAAGTCCAACAAGATTTAACCAATAAAACTAACGCTACATAATTTAATTATAAATAACAAAAGTTTTTTCAGTACCTGTTTTATGCTTCGCGTAGTTTGAAAAGTTTAACATATTTAAAACAATTCTTCTTAGTAAGATGAACAAATGAAATAACTAAATCATTGAGTTACTGTGGAAATTTAATTAGCTAGATAGAAATTAACTAAAAACGTTAAATTACTTTGTAAGGAGGAAGCGGAACTGCTAAACAATATCGCTGATGATGTTTAGTGAGTGGGCTTTATATCTTTAACTAGTATTTTACAGAAAAAAAAACTTTAAGTGTAAGTATAACGAGTTTGTAAGAATGGCTGAAGCAAAAATAATTGAAGTTAATAAACCAATTTCTAATACATTACATACATATAAATACATCCCTTATATATAAAAAATAAGATTATACTAATTAAATCTATAATATATTTACAAAACGTTGACAAGTTAAAAAATATAAATTTAAAACATTTATTTTTGTAAACAAATGTTAGTTTAAAACATTTATAGCTTTATGGATGTGACTCCGAGAATGAGCCATTGTATTAAAATAATTGTTCGTTTGATAGTATATTCTTAAAACAATTGATGCTAGAATTCTCAACGAAAAAATAACAAAAACAAAAAAAGAAGATTTTGAAAAATAATTCAACAGAATACTCTAGAACAGTTGCGTAGTAATTTCAGTTATTTATTAATTGAACTAATAGAATTAGTTGTTCATAAATTTGGCGGGTTTTTTGTGTTCGCGAATATTCTTTATTTATTTTTCCGCACTAAGACGTTTGACAACATTCAAGTTTATATAAGCTTCCATGTACGTCCGTAAAAAAAAATCTTATAAATTTACGATAAAATGAACTTATTATTTTGCAAATAAACAAGGAAACATACATAAACTGAAATGTTCTCAAAACGCCTGAAAAATCTGGCCGGCTTTTTGCAAGTAAATATAATTTCCGTGGTCAATTATCGAGTGCGATCGCACCCGCTTCCCAACCAAGCCTGTATTAGGCGTTTTAATACTTTGTAGAAAAAACTAAGTTTTTTTAAGAGGTGTTTTTTCAGGGTGTTTGTTAGTAAAAATTAATAACAAACACCTTAAAAAAATGATAATAAAAACAATACACAAATTAAATTCAAATTTATTTTAACTTTCTATTTTGTTAGTTTTGCTTTCTTTATTTTTGAAATTTAGTTTTTTCTGAAAAGTATTGAAATGCTTAATATAATAAAACTTGCAAATGACCCTGACTAAGATGTCTAAATAAAAAACTTTCATGGACAAACAAGACAAAAAAACTGCATGCATCTTCTGGGAAGGCTTGCCTTGTATAAGATGTTACATTATCCAAAGCTGGTTCGTCTTTTTTTTTTCTTCCATCATCGGTTAAGATTTTGTATCTCTTTAAAGTTTATGGTAATTTTATTTTTAATTTTCTTTTGGATTTAGTTTAGTTTTATAAGCACATTTTTAAAACATGCAAAGAACTGTGGCCAAGTTGTTAAAAGAAAATATATGCGTGAGCCTCTCCTCAGAAGACTAGTGAATTCTACTTTTTTTTCTTCAGATGATTAACATGTGTTTCAAATTAAAATAGAGGTCTTATATCCAGGGTTGGGAAAAACCCAGGTTTTTTTTAAAAAAACCCAGCCCAGTGGGTTTTTTTGGGTTTTATTGGGTAAATTTGAGTTTTTTTGGGTTTAATTTTTATTTTGTTCCTGCAAAAAATTTTTTTGAGTTTTTGTTTAATGATATTGAAAACTAGTTTCATTTTCTACTTTAACTTTATTTAAAATATATTTTATAAATTGTTATTTAATTATTTATAACAAGAATTTTTCATATTATTTTTAAAAAGATTTTTAAATATAATTTAAAACTGTAATAGAAAAAAAAATTTCACGCTTAATCTATATGTATTGATTTTTTTTAAATTTAAAAGTATTATTCTATATAATTAAAAATGTCAATGAGAAAATGGGAAAAAGAAGGCTAGAGAATGGGAGGTAGTAACTGAAGTTTCAATTAAACTTTGAACTTGAAATTCAAATGAACAAACTTGTTCCTCTGCGTAGCGGCCTTGTTGTATAATAAAGATTCGTGTTTAGGAGTTAAAGAGTCTTTTTTTTTTTTTTAATGAATTCACCTCCTCAAGGTTTAAGGCCACTACAGGCGAGGAGGCTATTATTTGTGGATATAACCCTCTCTCAACTCTATAACTTCGAAACACGAACCTTGACGAACAAGGCCGCTGCGCGGAGAAAGGAGTTAAGCGCAATACTGCCAGGGATGTAGTGGGGATCGAACTTGCAACCTCTCACTTATGAAGCGAGCACTCTACGACAACACCACTACCGCGTAAGAGTTGAGAGAGGATTGTAACCACAACAGGGTAGCCTCCTCGACTGTTGTGTTGGCTTCTCTGGTCACTGCTACTCATTTAAATTCAACTTGGGAGGTGAATAACATAAAGTAATAAAAATCTCAATTGATAAAAATATTTGAATAAAAATTGTAATAATGTATTTCCAAATAATGATTCAAATAATAGTAAACCTGCTCTAATAGCTGTTATTGTTGGTTATAATAGTTAATAATAATAGTTAATAACAATTTAGTTAATAATAATAGTTAATAATTATTTTAGTTAATAATATGATAGTTATAATGTTAAAGTTGGTTATAATAGTTCATAAACTTAATAAATATCTTTAAAAATACCCAATAAAACCCAGATTTTCCAGGGTTTTATTGGGTTTTTTTAGACGGGTTTTTTTGGGTTTTATTGGGCAGGTTTTTTAATGCCAACCCTGCTTATATCAGAGTTCTCTATCTCCTAGGAAAGTTGCCTTAACCATAAGAGCATTACCTGCTTTAACACAAAATCAGTTTTATGTCATGACCAGGACAACAGCCATTGTCCATGCTAAAGACAATAGATACCGTAAAGGTCATTTAGAGGAAAACATTTTTTTGGCCAAACCTGTATACAAGAAATAAAGTAAACTACTTACCACAACCATTAGCACCAAGAAGACCATATCTTCGACCACAATTTAACTCGATGTTAGCATCTGTTAAAAGTTCAACACCATGATACCTTAGTGATATTTGACCAATGTGCAAATCTCTTGCATCAACATGAGATAGTAAAACACCAGCAACAGATATATTTGAAAGTTTCATTTTTCCAAAATCTGAAGATGGATCAGCATTAACAGGTGTTGCGTCTCCATTGACCGTTCCATTTTCTTCACCATTTGTAGCATCGCCATTAGCTAACTTAGCATTTGGCTTGCCACGCCCAGCAACTTTTTTTTTTTCTTTTCTTTTTTTAGCAGACTCTGAAGGCATATTAAAGTTTTAGCTTGGGTTGGTGGAAAAGGTAACTAGTCTAAATTCAATGAAAATTAAAGAATACATAAGTGATATATATATATATATATATATATATATATATATATATATATATATATATATATATATATATATATATATATATATATATATATATATATATATATATATATGTATTGGATGTATATACTTTAATATATAATGGTATATATATTACAGTATTATTATTTTCAAAGTCAATTTAATTGCATAATCTGATTTATTTTACTCTGAAATGGAGCATTTTTAATTTATCATTGGTCAAAATTTAACTTTTTTTTATAAAGAAAATTAAAGAAATTAATGAAAGAACTTTTGTAAATTTCATGTAGCAAAAGTTAAAAATACACAATAAAAATTAATCTTATAAAAGGTTTCAACAAAAAACAAATTTTTTTTATTAATATGTGTGTTGATATTAAATATTATGTTTCTACATTTGAAGTTTTAAATAAAGATGTTTAACTTATATTGCACTAATTCAAAGTTAAAACACATTTTAACTTTGAATTAGTGCAATATAAGTTAAAACTTGAAATAAAATGTTTTTATTATTCACACAATGAAGAAATAATATTTAAAATTTACTTATTCAAGAATCTGTTTACGATTTAAAAAAATCTGTTTACGATTTAAACTTTGAATAAACTAAACTTTGATTTTGCAATTCTTTTGTTTGATAACTTAAAAAATACTCCACCAGCAATACTAGTGAAACTAACAATCATTCCACCAACAATACTACTGAAACTAACAATACTCCACCAGTAAAACTTTTAAAAATAACAATTAGTGAAAAACATTTTTAAATAAAAAATGTTTATTTTTAAGGGCATTTTAATATATATGAAACTATTGAACCTACTGGCTGTTTAAAAGTTAAAATTTGTATTTTAAAGGATGTTCTTTGGAGAGAAAAAAAACAACTGTTTTTTCCGGCAATAATTGCATAAATATGAAAGTCCAATTATTCTCTTGATCTGGCCTTTGTAATTGACTAAAATTACCAGGTACGCTATTAATAATCATTAATTTTTTGATAAGCAGTTCAAGACAATTATTTGAATTATGGATCATTCTGTCTAATTCAAGATTAATAAAGCCTTTATTGAATTGAAGATTTATACAGGGATTATCCTGGTCTATTTTATAAACACTGATAATTTTTTTATAAAAATATCCAGAAAAAATCTGGAAGTTTGTTAGTTAAATTTAGTGTTCGGAATTTATGGATGATCCCTTGCATTTTGTGTAAGGGATCATCCATAAATTCTGAACACTAAATTTAACTAACAAACAAAACAAAAATTTAACTAACAAACAAAACAAAACTTTGAATATTACCATATAATATTAATAGATAAAACTCATGAAATGTGTTTTTAATTTTAGTAATGTGTAGCTTTTATCACAAAGAAATTAACAAATTTAATCTGCTATTGCAAAATTGATTTTGTCATAGAATCTATTGTTGATTGATTTTGTACATAGTTTGCATTATGCCTTATCAACATTTTGGATATCAAAACAATTCTGAACTTTTGAAGTTTTAAATATTTGAGGGAATTTTTAAAGAACTAAAAATTTTAATACTCCGTAACTAAATTTAAAATATAAAACTTCTTAAAAATAAAAAATAAAACAATTTAAAAATAAATTATAGCATTCGCGGGAAAGTTATAAAGATGTTTTTTTCTTGGGATGCCAGAAAAAATCTCCTGAGATTTCTGAAAATTGAATAACCATCTTTCCAAAGAACATCGCAATAACAATCCCTAGTCACCACTACAACAAAAAAATTGTTTTAGCATTTTTTGTTTATACCATATTATACATAAAAATATTAAAATTAAAATGACAAAAAAATTACTTTAAATGTATTATCATCTCGGCCAAATTAATGAAAAATCTTTTTCATCATTTGTGGCATGATAAAAATTATTTTTGATGCATTTTAAGCAAATATTATTAATTTATATTTATATTGCTGTTATTGCATCAACAACAACAACAAAAAAATATGCCTCAAATATGTAGATAAAATTAACTAATTTGTTTACCAACAAGGGCAATAAAATAAACTATATTTATATTGTTGTAAAAAAATTTGTAATATTGCCTTAAGAACTTTTATCAACTACTTAAACAAAAAGCCAAAGCAAAAGCAGAAGAACAGTTCTACTCTTTAAAACCATGAACCAACGCTCATAATAGTTTTTCAAAGCTTGCCGATCAAATGTAATTTTTTCACAAAACAGGTTATTTTGCCTTGAATTTTTTGAAATTTCCTTAAAATTAGCCAATCATTGATTGGCCGTTATTTCGAGCGCTGATGGACATTAAGTTATTTGAAAATTTATACATTTTTTTTGAATGTTTCATCTGGGAAAATAACCTGGCCCCAACTTTATTTTATCAAACCTTATTATAATAGCAGTTATTGCAGACACTGTATTATAATGAAAATCACTGCCTGCTCAAAACCTTAAATTATGTATCTACTGAAACACTTGAAATAGGCTATTTTGGTAGAAAGTTATAAGTGATGTTAAACCAGCCCTTTAAATGCTGACCTAGAAGAGTTTGAGTTTGAAGAAAATTTGCCGACCTCGTTTCTATGTTTTATGGTAAAACCTTAGTACTAAATTTATGCCGACCTCTAACAGATCAAGGTTGACAAAATATTGCCAACCTCATTTTTCTTAATTCCAAGGACTGTTACACACACAGAGATCAGTAGGTTCATCAGGAAGGTTCTTCCTTATGAACCTATTGATAGCGAAACATGCTGTTAAAGAGCACAAAAATTAGATAAGTGTTTTTACTAAATTATAATTGCTCTGTTCTTTAAGAACATTGAGCACTCTATTTGTAGAATACATTAAAATAATTTATATATATATATATATATATATATATATATATATATATATATATATATATATATATATATATATATATATGTGTTTATACATGTATATATATACATGTATATATATACATGTATATATACATGTATATATACATGTATTTATACATGTATTTATACATGTATTTATACATGTATGTATATATATATATATATATATATATATATATATATATATATATATATATATATATATATATATATATATATATATATATATATATACATGTATAAATACATGTATATATACATGTATATATAATATATATCAGGCTTGGACAGGAATGGCGTGCGATCACACACTGTAACTGACCACGCTTTTATTATTTTTCTTTACAATTTGAGGATGGTAGTTTTTATGTTTTAACAATATAAATGCCATTTAAAAAATTGTTACGTTATAAATAACTTTTAATCTTTGATCGTAATTATAGTGATTTTTAAAATAAACATATTTGTTTAAATTTAAAAATGTTATATTTAATTTTTTTTTTATGTAGGCATGTTTTATGATAAATCTAAATATAATAATTTGTTAAAAACTATTTTTCCATGTCTTTCTAAAAATCTTTTGAAATATAATTTTACATTGAATTATGATTAAGTTAAATTAAATCTTCCATTGCAATGGAATGATTTAAATGCTTTATTTTTGTTTCTATTCTTACAAAGAATTGTTTAAACTTTTTTTTCACTTGAATAACTAATCAGAGAATGAAATAAACTAATCAGAGAACTGTATAAATATTTATGCAATTTAAAAATAATATATATATATATATATATATATATATATATATATATATATATATATATATATATATATATCACTTTTTATAAATATTTATGCAATTTAAAAATAATATATATATATCACTTTTTAGTAGGGCTGAACCAAAGCTTTGGCTTTGGCATGCTGAAGCCAGGGTTTTTGCCGTAGCATTGGCTTTGGCGAGTTTTTAGTTAATTAAAGGTAATAAGCTACTGTTATATTAAACATAAAACAAATTGCTTACAATATAATTACTATAATTCTACTACTTGTAATTTCTTTCTTTACTTTGATTCCTTGATGTATGCCAAGGCATATATAGTATACATTGTGACGTGCCATAACTATATTGCCTTGTTATGAGATTTTGTTGTGTAATGGAAAAGCGTAACGTGAATAAAGGTAACTTTATTAAATAAAGATATTTACATCGTTAAAAGTTTAATTGCGTAAGTTGCGTATTTTAAAATACCACATTGTAATTAAATTCAAAAACACATTAGAAATTATTGTAAGTCTTTTGATTGAAATATCTTTAAATTAAAGAATATTGTTATAAAAAAAGTTATAAATTAAATTTAAATGTTGATTAAAAAAAAAAATTCTTTATTTTAAAATCTTATACTTATTAAAACTTAATTTTTTTTCTTTAAAACATTTTTTTTTATGGTTATTTTTTTTAAATGAGGGGACACTTGTTTATGGTTGATTTTCTTGAAGAGATTTAAGTGTACTTACTACACAATTAGATTGGGTTTTCCTTTTTTATTACAATTTTTTGCGCTAATAAAATAAAAAATTATAATTAAACGAAGATTACTGCTTTTCGGCTTTTTTTTATTTCCATTAAAATGTTTTATTTTTATGTACCGTATAACCTAATGTATTTTTACTATTTCTTACTAAATCCAAAAAGAAAAATAGTATTTTTGGTTTTAAGATGTTATTAGCAGAACTTGTTTTTAATAAATATCAGTATAATTTTGAAATTTACATATCTTATATTTATAGCACTAGTATTAGTTTTGTTTTTAAAATAAAATATAAGTTGGGCTTTTAGAAAGTTTATTTATTGATTGCATTATTTTTAATCAGTTTTGCTCATTTTATAAAAAAAAATTCTTCTACATAAAATTTAACAGCAAAGGGAAAACCCAAACATAACATTTAAACTCAAGTTTAAAAGAACTTTTTTGTATTGATGTCATTTATTAACTACAAAGGCGCATTATTTAGACTAGTATTTGGAACTTACCTGAAACTTAACTGAAATTAAAATGAAGTTATATGTAATGCGAACATTTTAAAGTTACTTGAATTAAATTTATCAATTTTTTTTTTTTTATTTTAACATAAATTTTGGAAATTTTATCAGTAAAAAAAATTGTAAAATGGAGCACTTGAAATTTTTAGAAGAATTTTATTTAATTTTAATCAAATAAATTAATAAAACTATGAATAATAAAACTTATTTAAATTTAATAAAATATATTAAAAATATTACTTTTTTTAAAAACAGAAATTAGAAAAAAGAATATCTATCTGTTTTTTTATCTAATAAAAAAAATATTCCACAAATGTTTTTTACAACTAATTACAGTTTAATGTTTTCCACATTACAAGGCCTAATATTGTTATTCTTTGTTTTGATGACCTGCTTATAAAAATTAATGGGTACTTTTTTATATTTTTTTAAGTTAGATGTTTAATTTTATTTCGTTGTTATATTTACTTAAACCTATTTTCAATATAACATGTATTTAGTTTTTTTTTGGGGCTTGAAACATACGCTAGAAAAATTATTTCTTCCATCACTCAAAAACATGAATAATCAATGATTTTATAATTACAGAAGCAGATACCCTTGATAATTGTAAATGATCATTTACAACAAGCAAAAGAAGTTAATTTCGCTAAAGGCTCCAATCGTGATGCTCCAATCAAAAAAGAAAGCATGGGCATGTATATATATATATATATATATATATATATATATATATATATATATATATATATATATATATATATATATTTGGGAATTTAGGTGCGGCTAAAAAAAAAAGGTGATTATACTTCCATTATTTAGATATAATTAAATTTTAATTAAAATAAATGTTCTTTTTGAAGAAACTCTTTGTAAAACGCTTTTTGAAACTAATAATTTCTTTAGAACTCTTAAAAATATGTATTCAAAAACGTTTGTAGACATCTAAACTAGCTTATTTGGTAAAAAAAGTCACATTGATTTTTTTTTACATAAGACGCTTTGAAAAACGGCTGCAGTTTTAAATGGCTTAAACGATTGGTTCTGAAGAAATATACTTGACTATATAACTATTTAAATACTTTAGTATTTTAAAATACTTAAAAAAATTTTTACAAATGTCAAATTTTTATCATTAGATAAATTTAACAGTTATTTTTTTAATTTATTTAAATTAATAGCTTTTAAATAAAAATTAAATGAAAGTTTTCGAAAACTTGGTTGGCTCGCCAATTTCTGTCAAATATAATGTTTGTTAAAAGAACTTTTGTTGCAATATGCTACTTTAATTTAAATAAGTAACAAAAACATATAGGGGGCAAAGCGAGATTCTTTCACCGCACGAGGACAGCAACTAAATTTAATTGGCGTATTTTAAATATCTAGCAAATTAGGTATTTAAATTAAAAAAATGTAATTAAATACAAAATCATTATTATTACTATTTTTTCAATTTACATTACATTCATTAAATATCTGCATAAAGTTTGTATTTGTAAATTAGAAAAAGAATTTTGTATTTATAAATATTGGTTAATATTTAATAATATTATAATATTATTTAATTATCTTCTTTTACGTTTTACGTAAATATAACATAGATAATATGTTTTATTGCAAGTTTTATTTTTGATTATTTTTATTGTTATTTTTAATTTACTTTACCTGCTAATTTATTTTACTGTCAGTATTAATAAATCTTTTATTACAAAAACGTTATTAATTTATTCTAAAGTATAATACTTATTATTATGCAATTTCTTTGTAACTTTACTAACTTAAGATAAACAGCTAAAACATAAATAAAGAGTTTTTGAATAATAAAGATAAATTAATAAAATAATTTATTAAACTTTAAAAAACCTTAACTCAAAATTAACTGACGTCAATAAAAATTAAAATAAAAAGTTTTTTTAAACTTTTGAATGAATGATCATATTAATGTATGGATGCTTGTTAATGACGACATTTTTACACATTAAAAAAATCAATAAATTTAATTCATTTTTTTGTCATGCTTCTAATTGCGTTTTTCACTTGTCTAGCGCAACACTTAAAATCTGAGACTGATTTAATTTTTTTTTTTTTTTTTACTATGATCTTATGAATCTTTGGGAATTTGAAACCAATTGGGAATACCGCGTTATACGCGGAGCCATCAGGCTGGTTAACACCCTGTATATGTTAGGAAAATAATTTGGGCCAAGGTACCCCCATACCAGCGCCCTTACCAGCGCCTTTTTATAACAAAATTTGCCGTAACTATTTTTTTGCAAAAAAAAAAGATTTGCAGTAAAAAAAAAAAAAAAAGATTCTCAAAATTTGAGAATCTTTTTTCTTTTATTAAATTTCATATGTATGTATAGATTAGATATATAGCAACTTACCTAAATAGTATTTCTTATTTTAAATAAAATTTTAAATTTCATTTCTATAAATATCAATAACTTTTTATAAAAATGTTTAACATAACACTTATTTTCTTGATTTTTTGTTTTTTAAAGAGAACTAAATATTTATTTCAAGAGAACTTTCATTTTATTATTTTACCAAAAAAAAAAATTATATTACAGCTAATAACGTACTTTTATATACAATTAAGTTTTTTTTTAAATAAGAAGTTAAAATAATTTTGATAATTTAATTAATCTTGTCATAATAAAATGTCCCAATCAAAGAGGAAATACAAAGATCAGTAAATAAAAAAGAATGACTTAATTGGTCAAAGGTAAAAACGTGTTTGATGTTGAACATATTTTTGCGAACAAACAACTTATACTATGAGTAAAATATCTTAGGCGCTGGTTGACAAGACTTTTAAATTTTTTTAGCTTAAAATAAATTAAATAACGATAACTAACCTTAGGACGAAACGACTACTTCTTTGGTAGTAGTAATGAATAAATGGAAGAACGCAGTTGTTTTTAAGTTAATATTCCGCATAATATTCCGCGGTTTTGCTAAATACTTGGACCAAATTAATTTGGTCCAAGTAGTCCAAATTTAATTACTACTTGGACCAAATTAACTTGGGACGTAAAGGGGGTTTAAATGATGTCACACAATTTTGAATATTTTTACCATGAGTGACTGACTTTTTTCATTATTATTACAATAATTGTAATAACCTAATAATAATAATTATTATTAGGTTATTTATAATTGACATTTCGCTTGCCGTTTTTGAGACTAAAACCCTCAATATATGTAATATAATTTATCTTCCTTATTGTCAAACAATGTATATATGTCTAGTAACATGAAAAGTATTATTAAATAAATTATTTTATCTTCAAATTAATAAAATATTTGTATAGGTATTAAAATAACGCATTTTTCAAAAATTGTATTTTTAATAATTTTTTATTTGCAAAAGTGCAAAGAAATTTGAATCTTATCTCAACTTACTGGGATAAGTGGTTTAAAAAAGGTTAAATTGAATTAAAACAAAAAACAAATTCTCAAATTAAATTTGTTTAACGGCTGTGGTATTAAAATTAAAATATTATTGTATTTTAATTATTATTATTAATTGCATAGCTGATATTATTAGCTATGCAATTAATAATAATAATTAATTATTAGCCGAATAATATATTTATATTATATTATTAGGCTAATATTATTAGCCTAATAATAATAATTTTATATCATTTATGCAAATAAAATTATTTACTTAAAACTATTTACTTAAGCAAAAATTATGTACTTAAAATATTTTTAAACTTGAGTATTAACCTTCATGTAGGACGTGTGTGTAATGTTAGTATATTTTTTTGAACTTAATTTTTTTTATTTTTGTTTAAGTTTAAGTTTCTATGTTACAATACAATTTCTATGCTACAATACAATACATTACTAATAACAATACAATTATAAAGTATCAAAATAAAATTATTTAGCCGTGAAATTTAATGAAGTGCGGCACAAGGCACTTCTATGCTGAGGATTCTCGGTGTATCCGGTATTAAAATGTTGAGTCTACTTTTGTAATAAAGATGTTTGAGCTCAGTAAATATTTTAGTTACTCTTTTTTGAGTTTTATTTATATCACTTTTGAAATTGACGCTGCTGATTCAACTTTTTGTTTGATTTTGAGGTCGTCTTTTACAACCACGCCGAGGCCACGTCCAGTGGCAGTGACTCAAAGTTTATATGTAATTTCTTCTTCTTTTTTTTTGTATATTTTGTTTCGTTTAATAATA
Source organism: Hydra vulgaris (assembly GCF_022113875.1). NCBI lineage: Eukaryota > Metazoa > Cnidaria > Hydrozoa > Anthoathecata > Hydridae > Hydra > Hydra vulgaris. The sequence continues at coordinate 49,964,845 of NC_061162.1, read as the reverse complement.
TTGACAATTTAAAAGTATATAAATGAAAAAAATTGAAAAGAGGGGGCAAGAATAAGACATTATTTGCTTTATTAAGTTAAAGGAATATTTCAAGGATATCATTTAAGATTACAGGTAACACTACAATTACAGGTAACACTATAATTACAGGTAACACTATAATTACAGGTAACACCATAATTACAGGTAACACCATAATTACTATTAACACTGTAATTACAGGTAACACTATAATTACAGGTAACACTATAATTACAGGTAACACTATAATTAAGTTAATGAGTTAAATGTTGATACATTTTGTAAAATATTTTATATAATTGAACTATTGTTTAAAAGAAGCATTTATTGCATACGTGGTATATATCTATGTGTTACATATATACCATTATTAATATATATATATATATATATATATATATATATATATATATATATATATATATATTTGTATTAAAAGTTAAGTTACATTTAACGGGTTATAACCAAAAAACGGTAATGACTTTGAAGACAAAGTTATGTTACATACTTTATATTAATTATGGTTGCATTATTACCTTGTTTGTTGCATTTTTAATTCTCTACAAAACTTGATTTATTTTAAATTAAAATAATTTAATTTACAGAGAAAAATGAAAGAAAAAAAAGAAGCCCGCCAAGAGCGTTTGTACAAATTTTATTTGAAAAATCGATCTAAAGGGAAAAACTATATTGTTGATCACTTTTTATCTAAAAAAATTTCTATTAACACCATATATATCATTATTTGACGTGCTGAAAATAATTCTGGGTACCAGAGACTCCCTGAAATTGGTAAAATTGCTAAAATAATGACAAAAAGGAACATCAAAGAACTTAAAGTTATGTTTGACTACAAAGTCGGCAAATCGCAAACACAAGCAGCTTGGAAATTTAAGTGCAGTCAAGTATATATCGGCAAAACATAAAAAACAAAGCCCTTAATCAGGCCAAAAAAGAAAAAAAAGATTCCATTTAGAACTTGTGACCGAATAGAGACAGCTTGGACGAAGTGCGGTCGGCTATATCGAATTTCCGCCAATAAATTATTATTCCTTGACAAACTAGTCGTATTTCACATTAAACAGTCTTCGATTAATGGAAGTGATATGTATTATTCAAGGCATGTTTCTCAAACACCGACAAGTGTCAAATTCAACCCCACTGCAAAATATGAAAAAAAAATACTTGTTTGGATTTGCTTTTCAGATGAAGGAATATCTTCGCCAATATTTAGAGAAAGTGGCTTTGCAATCAACCAAGAAGTTTACAAAAATGATTGTATCAAGAACAAACATCGTCTCATTATGCAAAACCTGTACAAAACTATATGAATGAAAAAAACATCAATTTTGTCAAAAGAGAAGATAATCCTGCAAATGTGCCTGAATGTCGTCCAATTGAGGATTTTTTGAGTATTCTCAAAGAAAAAGTGTATGAGAATAATTGGAAAGCTGATAATCTAGGAAAATTGCGCAATAGAATAAAGTATTACCTTTTTAAAATGGAAAAATCTCTTGTACAGCGCCTTTCTGAGTCAACTCGGCGCCGATTAGACTACGTAAGACACAATGGTTTGATTGAAAAAAGTTAATATGGAGATAAATTGCCCACGTAAAATACTATTATTTTCTTTTTTAAATTTTTTAAAGTTCTTATCCAATAAACTAAGATAGTTATGCCCCTTCAAAGTTATTACCGTTTTTTATTTAAATTTAAAAAAAGTCCTTATAGTTGTTTAATTTGATTATTGTAGGTTTTAGCTTTATTTTCAGAGAGTGTTCGTTGTTTAAGAATAATAGTGATTCGTTTTTGGAAACTAATTTTTTAAATAAACAGGGATCACGATATGTAATTGAGAATTTTAAGAGTCTTATTTTTTCAAATGGTATCTTAAAGTTGCCTGTTGCTCTTGTATTGTATTTATTTATATTGTTTTTAAAAAAGTGTACTTTAAATGTTATGGAACCAGACCTAGTTTATGAAAAATATATTTTAATAAATATTTATTTGAAATATATTTAGTGCGTTCATTTGTTCCAGTAAGGGTTGAGCATGAGTAAGTTTGTTTTTGTTGTGTACTAGTCTTGCAGTTAAATTAGAGTCCTGGGAATTCCCACAAATTACGACATACGAAAACGTTTGTTTTTATTCATACTGTATAAATAGCATTTTATTGGTCAAATAACTTTTGAACCAAAGTAAGTTATTATATTTTATGCTCCGCAGTATTCAAGTCTTTTTTTATTAGTGTATTATAGCTTATGGTATCAAAGGGTTTTGACAGATCGATTAAAACTTCTTATGCTAAATTGTTGTAGCTAAGTATTAGGTTGACTATTTCTACCAATGTGTTCTAAGCTGAAATTTTTTTCTAAACTCGAGTAGGCACCCCTGTAAGCATACCTGACTTTAAAAAAATAACTTCATCAAATGCAAGCATTCTTACACATGACTGCACACGGTTTTAAAATTAATTTTCTTAGCTGTGGTTTATTTCTGATAAAATCATTTTACGGCAATATTTTCAAAAATTGCGTCTTTAAAAAATACAAATAAGCCACACGAATACAACATAAAATGCATTATTAGACATTTTTTAAAAATTAAAATAACAAAAAACGATCTATATAAAACAATCTTTTCTTGCTTTTTTACCGGCAAAATTTGTTATTGTATCATCATATGGCAGAGTCTTAGCCAACTCATTATCTACTGAGAGCATTATGAGATCCGAACGGCGTTCTTGTCCATAGTGGCCCTACAATAACTCTTTATCAATTTTAGTTTACTGAAGGATCGTTCACCCTCTGTAACAGATACTGGCATAGTAATAAAAATTTGGATTAAGATGCATACATATGGAAAAGAAAGCTGCAGACTCTTTGAATGTATTTGGTTGAGAAGGCTCAATAAGTTTCCAGCAATAAAAAACGAAGACTTCTCCAAACAATTAAGATGCAAAATTTCTTGTATGAAGTCATCTTCTTTAAAATCATTAGCGTAAAACGGTGCTAACTCACGAGCTTTTATCTCTTGAAATCTGGAAAATTGATTTAAAAAAACGACTTACTTCATCTACTACTTGAAGAACTTTATACCAAAAGGTCAGAAGCACAAAAGTTTCAAAGGATTTCAAAAAGTTTATCAAAGACCTTGCTTGATTTAGCATGTCAGCAGTGAGGACAAGATCTTCTAAAGTACAATTAAGGGCAGTAATAATTTCCCGTGGTCGTTTTGCTATTCGCTTAATAGCGGCAATCCGAGCTGACTACCTGGTATCGAAAAGCTTGTGAAGAGAGATTCCAGTCAATTCTTGAAAAATCTTCCACCTAGCCGGACTGCAGCTGAAGAACATGTAGAGAGTTTGAATATTACCAAAGAAAGTATCCATCTCAGCACAAGATTCAACTGCATGTACTCCAGCTAAATTAAGGCTATGGGCGCCACAAGGAATATAGAGTGCTAATGGGCTTTTCTGTAAAATTAACGCTTGCGCTCCTACGTAAACTTCTACCATATTTGAGCTGTTGTCGTAACCTTGGCCACGGCATTTCTGAAATTCAAGACTTACTTTTATTAAAACTTCACAAATTAGCTTCGCTATATTCACTCCTTTTTTCTCTCTATGTATTCAACACAAATAAAACGCTCTTTTACCTCTCAGCTTTTTTTTGTTGAAGCTGAAATGAACAAAGCGAAGAATAAAAGTGATCTGTTCAGTGTGTGAAACGTCTGGGGTCCCATCTATAATGACTGTAAAGTATCCAGCTTCTCTCGCTTCCTTTAAAAGAGCACACTGAACCAATGAAGCATTCGAACTCCCTCTTTTTGGTGACGAGCTACGCTTTCTAGATGCTTTTTTAATGTTTTATTGTGGTTTGAAATCATGTCTAAAGCTCCTAGAAAATTGCCACATTCTTGCTCTCCAAGAGCAGATGTTTGACCTGTTAATAATACAACCCTGCGGGCATTTGTTTATAAAAGTTACGTTCTAAATGTCTTTTAAACGTTTTTTAAACGTCTTTTAAACGTTCTTTACGTAAGAATGTTTAGAAGACGTTTAAAAGACATTTAAAAACAAATGCCCGCTGGGAAGAATCTGTAAAAAGATATACTGTTTATACAATAAGTATCAATAGCCAAGTAAAAATAAACCTCTAAACGTTATGTTTCGTGATGAGAGAAACAATGTCATATCAAAAATACAGCGCAATATTTTACACCACCTTGCTACCTCAGACTCTAATGTTTGTTTGATTGCCGTATCAATCTCACTACCATCAGTTAGGTTTGTCATCAAAGTCTTCCAGGTGATGTTATGGCTTTGGTGTACAGGGTTGTTGTGATGTGCTATAATTCAATCATTCGGCTTTCTCCAGTCGTCTTTGATTCCACCATTCCAACGGAGAAGAAGACATCGATCTCTTGCTGATCCAAAACTTTTGCACCCAAATAAAGAGCAAGGGACACATAGAAGTGAATTTATTGTTGTGCTCCATTCCAAATAATCCTTTTTAACTGCATCTCCATTAGGCAGAGTCATAGAAAAAACAGTTTTTGGAAAAGCTCTGTTTTGTTTTCTATTGCGGGGAAATACAAAAAAAAAATCAGATAAAGGAGAAGGACCTTTCTGAATGATTTTAACCCGTTCACACTGCTTGAGAATCGGCGGCCACAGTGCAGGATCATTTTCCAGGGTTTCGTCTAAATATAAATTTGATAATGGTTATAAATAAACCTAATGATTATTTAGTTAATAAATAGACCTAATCGATAATGATTATAAATGGAATCTATACCTAAATCCCCCGAAAATGCTTTTTGTTGGTCGTAACTTTTACTTTCACTAGTAAGCATAAAATTAATGTCACTCTTCTCTTTAGAGTTCGTTGACTCACAATCGCCTACTGTGCTTTCACCTAAATATAACATTTGATCTAACTGGTGTGATAATATATGAACATACCTTAAAAAAAACTACGCAGTGTGCAAAACTCTATTTGTTTACTTATAGATACCTGATTCGTTCTCAATATTAATGCACTTGCTTTTGTAGGGAGTGACGGAGGCTTTTCTCTTCACTCGTTATAATAGACTACATTTTTTTCATGTAAACATCTCGTCGTTGTTTTCATGTACCTAATTAAATTTCCGAATAAATAAAAATGATTAAAAGCAAAATATTAAAACAAACAGTGATATTAAATACAAACTTTATTAGTATGAGTAAGAACCAATGTAAACCTGTCTAACTTTTCATCGAATCTTTATTTTTTTCATTATCATGCGCTCTTTTGACAGCATTTGCACAGTTAAGAGCCCCGGATTTTTTTTTACGGATCATTATATTTTTCGTGATCGTCCATAAATTACGTAACGCAAAGTTTCACAAAAAACAAAACAAAAAAAATCAAAAGTTTTCCCTCGCAGATTCTTTGATATTTTCAAAAAAATTATTCAAAATGTTTTTAATATGGGACAAATTTGATATTTTCAAAAAAATTATTCAAAATGTTTTTAATATGGGACAAATCAGCAGTTAAGTCTAAAGATTTAATTTATTCCGAATGGTAACATTACCCAATTGAGGACATTTGAAACGAACTATCAAAGAAATAAACAAATAAAAACTTTTTTTTTAATTTTATTTAAAACATATATAACTTTGCAAAGCCATTAAGGAGGTGGGGGAGGGGAAAGAATAAGGAATCAATCAAAAGATGTCCTCGAACCAAATTAAAATCTTTAATGGCCCATTAAAACGAATTTATTTTCAAATCTGAAGGTATTTTTTATCAAATACTAGACAATCATAAAAAAGATAAAAGATATTTTATGAACTTATTATCTTTAACCTGTGTTCTTTAACTGCTTAAAATTACTGGTTGAATAATTTGGTTGGCTTAACTTTTTTGTTTGAACCAATGCTTAACTATATATTAAACATAGTTCAAAATATTGATAATATAATACAATAATACAAAATATTTACAATAATTTCTTCATTTATTCAAACATAAGTAGAGATCATGTCTCACTCTGTGAGTTTTAATTCATAAACCAACCGAATAATATCATACATATATATGAAACCAAATAAAAAAAATATATATAAATATACATAAAAAGCAACAGCAACCCAATAAAAAACAATCATTGCGCAAACAAAACGCCTTAAAAAAATAATACATTAATTATTATTTAAAAACAAAAATACACTACTTACAAATAATGCTTTAAAAAAAGCCGTATAAACAATACACTTAAGTGCAAGACAATATAAACAATGTACTAAATGAATAAAAAAAAAAAAAAAAAAATTGTTTTTTCGCTTTTCTTTCAGAAACAATAATGTTATCTGTAGTTCTTTTTTACCTTTGATTTTTAAACATTTTTTTTCTTTTAGCTTGTGTTATGCTTCTATTTTTTCCAGTTATTCGTCTTTTTTTTTTAAATCTATATTTATTTATATATTTTAATCTTGTTTTGCTTTTACTTTTTTTAATTTTTATATCTTTAAAATAATTTGTTAATTTACTCTTTTCTTTTTCTTTTTTCTTTTCCCTGTTCACCTTTAAATAAACAGATTTGCTATTTAAGATGCAATTGCATAGAGTGACATTGATATTTGCGCGTCAATACTTTCGTGAGATTATATGCCAAAATGTAATACGTCGTCATTTTCATAATATGCATATATACAAAAAAAGTTCTCTCTGAAAGAAAACTCACTGCGCTAAACATAATAATCCGTAAACATGAAAACCGCAATTGTAAATTAATTAAACTTCTTATTTATTTAAAAAAGTTATACTATAAAAACATCATATAAAATAACAAAACATTAAAATTAAAAATTAAACATTATAAAGACACTTGAAAAAAAATTTTTTAATCGTTTTTTGGCGCCTTTACTTTCTTGGCGCCCGGGAACGTATGCCTCCATTTGCTCCCACCCTCTTGTCCGCCCTGTCGAGAACGTCAGCATTTTTTTATAAACGTAAAATAAATTGGTGCATTATGTAGTTAGGTGCACCTACAGTAAACTCTTTTAAAAAGTATGTTTATGATGTTACTTCGGTTGCACAAATTGAAAATAATCAGAAAGTTACATAAATTCCAGATTTTTGAAGATCTGATAAAAATTTCTGATTATGCAAGACCGTTGTAATGAACCGTATTTTCAAATTTTCGAAGTATTTATTTTTGACCACTTAACGCTTCCTCATTGTTGTTTAAAGTTGTGTCTTTTTTTTTAAAAAAAAAGAGACAATTTTGAACAACTTGTAGTAAAAAGAAGTGAAAGAAAACCTTATAGGTTAAAAATAATATTTAGTTAAATGTGATTTTTATTAATTTCTGTATGAATTGCCACTATAAAATTACAGTAGTAGTTGCAAAACAACCATGGGAAACCACTGTTACTCAGTGACAGATCCAGGGGAGGGGGAATGAGAGGTTCACATTCCCCTCACCCACCACCACCACCAAAATACGAAAGTCCTAAAATATCAATAAGATATTTTATAATAAGACTTCAGCCTCCCCCATCCCCCCCCTCCACCACTAAAAGTTTTTTTTTCTTCTGTTATTTAGGTGCTCCCAGTAGTTCTTACGATCTTATCACGGAGAACATATAACTAGAAGTTAACCTTCGCTTATTGGGCTAGAGCCGCGTCGAACTTTGAACCTCTGTCTTCTGAGCCAGAACTATAACCACTGTGCCACGGCTGCTTATCAAGATCTTGGATCAGTCACTGCCCATGATGAGCAGATGACTCTTCTTGGTATGAAACAGAACTTTTGGCGAAGCGGAAAATGATAGCAAAATCGCGATGAACATGTCAACGGAGTTTTTTTCCATGGATTCCCCATACATAAGCTTGAAGTGAATTATTATTCATAATCAGTGAATTTTAAATGTGTTGCATAAGTGTTTTTAAATCCAGATGCGGTTCATGAAAATATGTAAAGTGAAGGTATTATAAACAAAAACATAGTCATTAACTTGTATAATTGTGCATGCTTTTACTTTTAAAAAAATTGATGTTTATAATGGCGCCCAGTTAAGGCTATGCCACCGGCGTTATAAATTTTTTCGGCGGCAATGGGAAAACTTGTCTTATTTTAACTTGTTTTACTAATTAAAAATGTAGTATCGTTTGTGGGCTTGCCTGCCCTCAATTATTAAAACCTTAAAGTTATCAACCAATAAATAATTAACCATGGCCGACGATACGGGTTTGAAATTGGAGGGGCACAATCGTAAATTTCTAAAAAAGGTCCTCTATATCTAGAATTTTCTTTAAATAAAAAAAAACAAAGCACGTGCCTCTCCCCCCTCCTTCCTCCTTCAGTTTTGTCGACCCAGTTATAATCTTAATAATCTTTAATAACAAAAAAATTTTTTATAATGACGCTGATATACTTCGTCGCTTTTGATAAATTTGATAAAATACCACTTTTAGTCATAAAAAACCATAACGCATTGGAAGACGACCCTGATGGGACTTGAACCCACAATCTCCAGCTCCGGAGGCTGGCGCCTTATCCATTAGGCCACAGGGCCGCAACTACTATAAAAAAAATTTGTATATAGTTTTAATTTTTTGATAAACTTAATATTAGGATTACTAAAATTTTATTAATTATAAAAATACTATATTCTTTTACTTACTGCTTTTTAAGAAATTCCTGTCGGACGGTTATTAAGTCTAAACAATCATAAGATATTGTTGTAAAATATCTGGTCTGCAAGATAGACGATTCCAAAATCTTACTGTGGACTAAGGTTAGCAGATAAAAGTATCACTCAAAAGGCGATCAAAGTCCAACTGCTAATTTAATATAATTTATGCGTAAATTAATTGTTTGAGAAAAAAACAAAATGGAGCGCAATAAGAAAGTTGCGTATATTTTGAAGTCAATTTATTTTAGCGCTATATAAGAAAAATTTACTTTGTTTACAAGAAATATTATAAAATAATAAACTGTTTCTTACTTAAAACAGGACTTTTTAGAACTTTTGAACATTAATAAAATGCAAAAGAAAAAATGATTTTAATTTTTTTTGTTATGAATATTTTACATCTTATATAATTATCTATATTTAAGTTATATAAATACTATATAATGCTACTAGTTATATAAATAGTTATTAAATAATCTCTTTTTATAAATACTACTAGTTACATAAATATTGATTAAATAATATTTTTGAGGTATGAAGTAATAAGTACAATAACCTTTCTCTTTTTCACATTCTTATTTTATATTTCTGAAAAGCGAAGGTGTTATGCATTTGGTTATATTTTAACAAAGCTTATTTAAGCTTTCTTCTCGAAGAAAAAATTAATAAAGTATTAAACTGTTGTTGTTGAATGGTATTCCACTTTCTTTTCAACGCGGACAAAAAAAAAGTATAAATAAAATACATCTACAAATATGGAGTCAGTATAATGATTTGTTTGTATTATTAAAAAATAATTTTTTAAATTAGGATTTTTACGAAACTAAATAATAACTAAAATAATAAAAACGTTTTATAACTTAAGCATGCATAAGAACTGCATAATAACATAGAGCTGCATTTTGAACATGACCATTCTGCACATTCGTCTTCCAAAACATAATCAGGGATAAGTTTACAAGCGCGATGATACCAATTTTCACATATATTGTTGTAAGCATTTCCCTAATATTTACTCTAGAGCAAACACTTGTAATTTTTTTAGATTTCTCATTCCAATCTTTAATGACATCTCATTCTTTTTTAGATAGAATTGAACTTTCCGGCCTACTAAACGGTGGTTTTTCGTGTGATGCTTCATAATCGTCAGTATCTAAGTTTAAGAATGGTGAATTTAGATATAATGATGACAAAGCACTCCATGACCAAGCAGGGTACTTTTTAAATACAAAAAAAAAATGTTTGCATGAATATGCATTTAATATCCAATTTAAACAAGTACATTTTGGCATTGTAATCTCATCACCAAATAATACAAAATATTTAGAAGCTGTCTTGGTAGAACTTAATACAGCAAAAAATCCATGTTTAATCATGATTACTCTGGACAAATCAAGATTCTCAACGTTACTTTTTTTTGTTAATCAATGTTTAACAAAGCTATGAGGACGGTTGTAAAGATAACTTGGCACCCAAAGTGCATACCTTCTGTAACGTGCATCCATTTTAAAGTTGGAATTAATATAGCTAAACGAAATAATATACATAGTAACAAAGTTTCTTTAATAAAGTATAAGGAAAAACCCAGTATTGTGTAAATGTACAAATGTTAAAGTGATTTGGTATGTAGTACCATAGACACGATATCTTTAAAATGCAAAATGTAATGATAAGGAAAAAAATTTTAATATTAGTTACGTGAACAATGTATACTATGAATTATTATTAAATATATAAACCTGCTAATCACATACCTAGGTTTTCTGAACTTGTTTTTTTTAACTGATAAAGACTTTTCTCCTGAAAAACAAACCAGAGAAAGTATTTGTTGTTTTTATTTAGGTGTGTATTACTTTTAAAAATTGATAACAAAACTTTAAAAAAATGATACCTGTCAAGTTTATCAATAAAAAAGTCGTCAATAAGCAAAGTTAACATTCCAGTCAATGATGAGTTTTTATGTTGCTATAAATAAGTAAATTTGAAAGACTCATTCTGCCTTTCCACACCATTGTTTGTATTGCAATTAATAAGAAGACAATCTTGCCTGTACCACCAAACCCACCTCTAATTTAAAAAAAGTTTTTTTTTTAACTTTGTTTTGTTCAGTTAAATATAAAAAAATTAAATAACTCTTTGTTGAACCTTACTGTATTTCGATAAAAATATATATTAAACGTCTTACTTGCTTCTAAAATTTTATATTTTACATACTTTTTTAATTGGGAGTTGATACTTTTCTATATATTGTTTAAACTTAGTAAAGCTTTCTTGACTCCAGAATTTAGACTGTTCCAATATTCTTAAAGCATTTTCTTCCTCGTCACTTGACTTTGACTAAGCAAGTTGTCTTAAAATACATAAAATGTCATCTTTTCTGTTAGAGCAACCACTTGATAGCTTTTTTAGCCAACGGTCCCAAGACTGTTCTCTGTGAAAGTCACAGATAAATATCTTACATCCTAAAAAATATATTCAAAATAAGTTGATGCATTGGATGTTCGTATAGTTAAATTAACTTCATGTAAAATAAATAAATACTAAACTTGTTTTACAAATACGCACCAATAAAAATAGTTTCGAGAGCACGTGTCTCAGCATAACAATAATCAGTCATACAATAAAAAGGTTGCAAATCTTTATTCCAAGACTTTAAGATAACAAGTGCTTCAGATATCGATTCAAAAGTTTCACTTTTGCTTACAAAGGTTGTTACAATTTGTTTTGACAACCAAAAAAAACAAAGGTAAAGAATATCGTGTCGTTTTGTATGTTGCATCCAAAAACAACATCTCATTGCCATATTTTTTTAACAGTTTTTTTTGCCAAAATGCTTGGTATACAAACAAGAGCTCAGCACTGTTACCCCGTTCTTTAGGTCGAAAATAGATATTTACAGATGAGTCAGCTTCTTTCCATTATTTTATTTGATTTCTAAGCAATCCTGGTCGATGTTCGAGTATCTAAAACGTTAAATTTTATTGTCTATTTTAGAAAATGAAATATTAAATTATAAAAATTAGTAACATACCTTTGTTGTTATTTTTAATTATATGATTGTGTGATTAATTGATTGAATTGGTTGAATAAAAAGATTGATTAAATGAATGAATGACTGAAGTTATCTTTAATATTTAATAAACACCTAAAACCTCTCTTAAATAGTCCTACATATTATAATATTTGCTACATCAAAATTTATTTATTTTGCATTTTTTAAACTCTATTACCTTTGCTTTAGACGCTCTTTAACCATGTGCGAACGAATTACGTCAGTTCTTGGATAAAATCTTCTGTTGGTTCTAGAAGGAAGATTTTTCTTTCCAAACATTTTATTGACAGTAATATTTAAAAGTCTTCTCATCTCACGAACATTAGAAACACCATCCTTAATGTATTCAGAAATTTTAACTGCGTGGATCAATTTTTTGTGAGAGTAGCTCAATCTAAGAAATGTTAAAAAGATTTACTGCTATAAAAGCTAATTAAAACAAATATCAGAGTTTTATATCAGAGCTTCTTTTTTCATAGGCGAGTTGCCTTTACAACGACTAAAAAGTCCACATGCCCCAATTTAGGATTTAACGGCGTCACCGTTTTGAGTAGGTACTTTATGAATATACAAAAACTATTGGTTATAGTTAAAATAAGACTATTTAAGACAACTCTAGCATTTATACCTTGTCAAGAGGGGGTTTTTTGTGATCATTTAAGCAGTCTATCTCAACAATAATTTTTTGACTAATTACCACATTCTTTTTTTGTAGCAACGAATCTTTTATTTCTTTCGACTGTTGCTTCTTGCGATAATTACTGGGATTAATAAGCTGACTTTATGACTAAGTAACAAACAATAGATAATCAAAAGTCATTAAAATACACAGCCAAACTAAACTTTATGTTTTATATTATCCAGTCATAAAAAGAAATAATCAAATCAGAAAAACAAAACAAATGAAAAATTTAAACATCCAAATCTAAATCTCAACTTTCTTATCACTTTTTTTGCTGCTGTAATTTTTTCTAGTAAGTCCTGCTTTTCAGAGGCGACTCTCTTTAGCGCATTAGATTTTAGAATTGTTGACTTTATTTTAATCAACGATTTCTGCTTTTTCGCTTGCAATGCATACTCATCTGCATCATATCTGAGCTAAAGTATGGTACCTTCAACGGTGTGAACTTGGTCATTATAGTAATCTCTTTATTAAAATAAAACTAGTAATCTCTTTATTAAAATTTTTCAGTTTAGTATCACGGTCAGTTTTTAAAGCATTCAAGAACTTCTCTTTCTGACTGCTAAAGTATAGTTTTCGTGCATCCTTAACATGTCCCATAGGTTTAGTTGTCATAGCCAATAGGGATGATTTTATATTTTCACTACACATGTGGTCATGTACAATTCTCTGTGCAACAAGAGTATCAGTTAGGATATTATTATCCAGAAGTTGGTCGTTTATACTAAATCCACGCTCTACTTGTGCTTGGCCATGGAACAATATTAGTAACAATAGGTAAATTTTCATTAAATCCTTGAATCTTGAAGCATCTGTATATTGAACCAAAATATCCGATCTATCACTTTCTTTTTAGAACGCAAGAAATTTTCCCTTGTTCACTTTCACAACAGTAGTTAAAAATTGTGAATACTGTAATTTGGCTTGATCAGCAACTGAAGGTGATACCTTTTTATAAGCAACTAATTTCAGCAACAACTTGTCAAAATAAAGTTCACGCATCTCATGAGATTCAACCATGTACAAAACTGATAAACATGATAACAGTTTTGCAGTTTCCTTAACAGATTGCAACTTTATAGGGACTAACACATCTTTATACCATGAAGAAAGGTATTCATAACTAGTATTTTGCACAGGCTTACATTGACCAGGTTGCTTGCTTTTTTTTAAATTTTTCCAAATGTCAATAATCACAATAATCTTGGGCCATTTCCATAGTTTTCTTTGCTACTTTCTCATTTTCAATCCAACGATGGCTACAGAACTGTAGAACATAATCTGAAGACTGAGCTTGAGTCAGGTTTTTCGAAATCAGCACGACAAGAAGGGCTCGCATGGAATATCTTAAACAATGAAGACAGCAATTTATTCAATTTCCATCTTGAAGCATTTGGACCATTATTGAATGAACAGTGCATTGTGTAAAGGCCACATGATCCAATTGATACTAACTGACTGAGTTCACATTCACTTCTCTTAGCATTCAAATTAGAGAGGAAAGACATGTTAACATTTGGACCATTCATGGAAACATGGAGCATTTTATCTTCTTCTAAACCACTCATACATTTACGGAAATTTGTCATAATATCGAGAGTAGCATCCTTTCCCAAGAATTCAGAGTTGAAATATCTTGTTTTTATCATCTCTAATGAGGAGTCCCAATATCTAACATGCAAATCTATCTGACTTTTCTTGACAAATTGGTAGTAAGATTCATCAAATTGGCAAACAAACTGATCAAGTCTCTGATGTCTCTCACAAAATTTCCTTAAAATGTGCACTTTGTTTTCCCACAAGAAAATTGTTTAGCTATTTGACTATCACTAAACATTGCAAAATAATTCAGATTTATTTGCACTTGATCAAAAAGAATGTTTTGAAAGCAAAACATCAACTGGCCACAGTATCTCTGCTTTCTTTGCTAACTGCTGTGGACACAGTGCCACTTTTGGGCTAGTTGGTGGTTCTACAACAGTTTTCAATGCATATTTATCACAGACAGGCATACATTGTTTGTGTTTGTTATCATTAGCATTTTTTTCCAATGCCTTTGTACCCAAACCTGCAACAGAAATGACTTTCAAACATACCTTACATTTTACTGAATACAAATCGTTGGAACATTTTTGTTCCCATTATTTATAATTATTGTCATTTAACCAATGATTTTGAAATTTAGTTTATAGTTGACTGACATTTTCTAATCTAAAAATACAAAAATATTTGGGTTGACTTGGTAAGATAAAATTGTGAATAAAAATAATTTTAATTCCAAGAATTGCCACTGACAGAAATAAGAAAAAAGTGAAAAGTGTCCTTAGAAAGTATTAGCATGTTAACATGTTAAATATACCATGTTAAATTTATACTTTTATACAAATATAACTTAAGTATACAGTGTACACCTTTGGCTCAACTGGTGGCTCAATGACTGTTTGTATTTCTTTTATGACTCACAGGCATATATTGTTTATATCTTTATTCATTAACATGTATTTTCAATGTATTTGTATCTAGATCTGCAACAGACATAACCTTCAAACACATAGTACATATAACATTCAAAAATACATGTTTTTTTCATTAACATGTATTTTCAATGTGTTTGCATCCAGATCTGCAACATATAAAACTTTTAAACCTACAGCAATCATCTAGGTCATATTTAAAAAATTCAGTATATATTTAGCAAAAAAAAAATTAACAAATGTTAAACAATGCAGAATAATTTATTTTATAAATTTAGCATTTGGCTGGTGGCCAATAATAAAAAAAAAATCATCAAACATACCTAACATAATAACATAATACTTAACCTAATAAAAAAATTCTTATTTATTGTCTTTAAACCGCTTTTAAAATTTAGCTTTATATTTGACTGAGATTTTCTATTCTGAATGTACAAAATAATTTTAGGTCAATTTAATTAAAATAAAGTTTTAATAAAAATAATTTTGATGTTCAGAACTTAGGCAGAAATAAGAAAAAAAAAGCTTAAATTTTATTAGAATAAAATTTTTAAATTATTAAAATATTAAAAAAATATTAAATATACATTTGAGTAAATTATTTTCTATCAGTAAACAGCAGCACTAACTACAAGTCTGATCCATTTCATTAACTTTATTGTTGAATGGCTGATAATAGTTATTGCTTTATACTCAGGACAAATAAATTAGGAGAATTTAGGAGTATTTTAGAAAATCACCTATACTTTAGGAGAAATTAGGTCTTTTTAAGACGATTTTCAAATATTAGGATACTTTAAAAATTTAAGGAGGCGTGGCCACCCTGCTTCTTACCTTAACTCAGATTAAATTTTTTTATGTGTGGTTTTATTACTACTTACTTTGTTTGTGGTGATGTTTGTTTTAATGTTTCAATCCAATGTCAATTAATGGTCAAAAAAGTAAATTCCAGTCATGTAAATTTACTAAATTAAATCCATTTATCAACAGTATTTGTGCTGAAATAAAAAAAGAAAAGAAATATAATATGAAAAAAATAGAATTTTCAAAATCACCATAACTACACCGAGTTCACAAAACTTTAAATATTCATACAGGCTTGGTCGGGAAGCGGGAGCGATCGCACTCGAATAATGACCACGGAAATTATATTTAGTTGCGAAAAACTGGCCAGGTTTTTTAGTTGTTTTAAGAACATTTTAAAAACAAAAAAAAAAAGCGCAGAAAAGATTATTGGACCGATGAGAGACTATTACAAAAAAATTAAGAAAAGAACATTAGTTTTAACGCCGAAAAACTTATAGCAAAATAAGTTATGTATAGAACAAATGTTTTCAAAGCATCGCTCTTTTATAACTTTTTTATAAAATTAAGCAACATTTTTTATATAAATTAACATCTTACGATTTCTTAATAAGGAAACAAAATGTTCTTTTATTTATCAAAGAGTTTATTATAATTTTTATTTATAAATTCATGCCTTATTTCCAGTGCTGGATTAGTGAGGGCCCGCATTTTTAGGGGCCATAAAATTTTCCAGAAAACTTATTTTTATGTCATTTTTACTTTGTGGCACATAAAAAAGACCTTCACAATAAAATAGTTCCAAGCTCGGAAAAGTTCAACAAGATTCTAATAAAACTTACGCTTATTTTAGTTTTATCTATGCTAAATTATTTTATAAATAAAAAAAGTTAAATTTTTCAATACCTGTTTTATGCTTCGCGTAGTTTAAAAAGTTTAACATATTTGAAATAATTCTTCTGAGTAAGATAAACAAATAAAATAATTAAATCATAGAGTTACTTTAGAAATTAAACTAAATAGTTGAAAACCATCTAAAAAGGTTAAAAATGTTTTATGAAGAGGAAGCGGAACTGCTTCGTAATACCGCAGATGATGTTTAGTGAGTGGGCTTCTTAATTTTAATTACTATTTAAAACAGAAAAAAGTAACTTTAAGTTTAAGTATAACAAGTTTGTAAGAATGGCAACTGAAGCAAAATTTGTTAGAGTTTGTAAACCAATATCTAAGAGCTTAAAAACTTTTCTTTCTTGGGGGAAAGAATCAGTTATCGGGTACACGGAAGAAAACGGATTAGTTGTTAAAGTATGGTGTAAGATTTGTGCTAGGCACAAAATAGCTATATTAAAAGATACTTTAGTTAAAGGAGCATTGAATTATTCTTTTATTAAGGGAACTTGTTTGGTGACAAAACATCAGGTAAAATTAAAATGATTTACTTTTTATATTTTTCAGTCCAGAAATAAATTTATCATAATTTTTATGAATTTAGTTATTTTACTTAGTTTCAAATTTATCATAATTTTTATGAATTTAGTTATTTTACTATGTTTCATTAAAAGTATTATGTATAAAGTTTTATATAATGTGCCGTGAATTTATATTATTAGTTATTACATTGCGAAGAAAATCGATTTTTTATTGAATTATTTAATTTTAATCGTGAATTTTTTTGATAATAATGAAGGTTGATCGCCATCTTAAAGGGCAATGTCATAGGTTGGCGGTACAAATTGAAAATGGGTACTCTGGAAGTTGTCGAGTCACCAATCTTGATATAGAAAACTCGGTACCACATAACAGCCGCGATGCGTTATCAAAAATGTTAAGAACTGCCTATGAAATGGCTTTAAAACCGAGCATGCCACATAGCCATTTCGAGACGCTGATAAAATGTCAAAGAATTAATGGTGTACTTCTTTTAGAAGGAAAGTGCAACAATAAAGCAGGTTATTGATTTTTTTATAATTTTTACAACCGTTTTTTTTCTAAATGATTTTGTATTTTTTTACAACATTTTAATTAACTTGCATTCTTGTAGGTTTTTTATTTATATATTATTTTGGTGTCCGCGCAAAACAAACACGAGGTCAGCATACTAATAAAAGAAATCGTTTAAAAAAGTAACTAAAACAAACAACGCTAAACAGGCTTAAGTTTAGGGATCGTCCCTAAATTATGCAACGCAAAACTTATTTAAAAAGTATAAGTTAGAGATCATTTTGCTCTTTGGCGCGGCGATTTTTGCGAGACTTTAAAGGTTGTTTATATACTTAATTTAATTAATGACTATGCGAGGGAAAAATTTCAATTCTTTGTTTTTTGTCTATAAGTTTAATTTTGCGTTACGTAATTTATAGAGAAATCTTTAAGAAGAGTAATTATAACAAACAACAAACTTTTAGAGCTTTAGTTTAGCGTGAATAAATAGATAATTTTGTTATTGTTGGATAACAAAAAAAAAGTATAAAAAACTCTTTAAAAACAACATTTTAAAAATGGACTAAAAAGTATTTCACGAGACTCAAGGACTTTGTGTACATGCGCAACCTGAAATATCCATTAAAGTCAATGACTGAAAATGTTGGGCAACTAAGTACAACTCGTTAATATTGGTGCCCAATATTTTCAGTCATTGACTGTAATGGATATTTCAGTTTGTGTATGTACACATAGTTATTGTGTCCTGTTAAATAGTTTATTTTTTACTTTTTGGTCCATTTTTAAAATGTTGTTTTTAAAAAGTTTTTTTTACATATTTTTTTTTTATTTCTTTTTTTAGCACGTGAATATATCTCCTGCATTGCTAGTGCTGTAAAAGAAAAAGTTACTGAAATCATCAATGATAAAAGTTTTTTCTCAATTCTCTCCGATGGCTCACAGGCTAGAAAAACGAAGGATGAGAAAGAGTTGATTCTTGTACGCGTTGAACGCGAGGGAACCCCTGCTTACTTTGTAGTATCTTTACTTGATATGAACAATTTGGGTGGTATGGGTGCAAATGCCATTAAAAATGCCATTGACAGCATTTTTAATGAAACAGGTAATATTCCTTTAACTGCGGCAGCTTACAAATCTAAACTTGTAAGCGCGACGGCCGACGGAGCAAGCGTTAATTTAGGAATTTATAATGGAGTGTTAACGCAATTAAAAAACGATAGAACGTGGTTGATTAAAATTCACTGCGTAAACCATCGTTTAGAATTAGCTATAAAACGTGCTGTAAAAGATATATCGCAGTTTAAAGAGTGTGAGCGTTTTTATATTTCTATTTTTAGTTTGTTTCGCAATTCTGGCAAATTAAAAAGCGCGGTTAAAAAAGCTGCTGAAGCTTTGAATATTACTTACTACACCTTGCCTAAAATATCGGGAACGCGCTTTATAAGTCACAGAAGACGCGGTTTTACAAGACTATTACATAACTGGCCTTCGCTTATTGTGGGCTTTGAAAACGCTCTTGCGGATCGCGACACCAAAGCAGATATGCGTGCTAAGATTTCTGGGATATCCAAACGGTTGCATGAATACAGACTATTATGTATAGTTTGTAGTTATTTGGATATTTTAGAAAAATTATCTCCGTTATCTTTGGTTTTCGAAAAGAAAATGTTAATGGTAAATGAATTAAAACCAGCAGTGGATGTAACTAAGGCTAGTTTAGACAAATTAGGTAATGAAGGTATCGATGATATTATTGATTCATATTTACTAAAGTTCAGAATCAATGAAAAAGATGGTACAACTAATCTTGTTTCTTTATATTTCAAAGAAGGCCATGAATTAAAAAAATCGAATCCAGAGTTCGTTCAGATTGAGCTCGGCAACATGGCTAATCTTAACTTGGAATGTCTTAGTTCTGCCATTAAATTAAGAAAAGCAGCAATTGACATCATTCTGCCATTGATAAATGATAGATTTAGTTCGCTGTTAAATCCAATACTTGAATCAATGGATTGGTTAGATCCACAACTATGGACAGCAGACAGCACGTATGGTGATTTCAGCATATCTTTATTACTAAAAGAACTCTTTTACCCTCTAGAAGCTGCAGGAATAGATTTTAAAATGGTTTTTTCGGAATGGAAAGCTGCAAAACTAGTAGTAAATACTCAGTACACCATTGCACTCACACCACTGGAAATGTGGCAGAAATTTTTCCTTCATCATAGAATGAAGTTTCCAAACTTTTGTCTTCTAGTTGAACTTGATGTGTATTTCTGGCTCTAATTCCGCTGTCGAACGCATTTTCAGTATTTTGACTGTAATACTGACTGATCGGCGTTTAAAAATGAACCACTCAACAATGGAAGACTCTATAATAATAGCAGGAAATGACCAGAATTTCACTTACCAAGAGCGAGAAGATATTTTGAGTCGCGCTGGGGATATCTATTTAAGTAAGCGAAGAATTTATCGCCTTGATTCAGCTAACGGTAGCAATGTCACTGATTATAGTAGCGACGAAAGCAGTTACAGTAACGATTTAGGTTCTACATCTGAATCGGACGAATAAACATTTTATTTTACTTTTCTTTACTCGTAAGTCACTTTATGTATGTAATTATGTTTGTGTTTTATTGTGTATGCTTTTGTTTCGTTCATGTATGTTTTTGTTCTGTCTCGACCTCTGGCGCGGTGCTGATCCACCCGTAAGTCACTTTATGTATGTAATTATGTTTGTGTTTTGTTGTGTATGCTTTTGTTTCGTTCATGTATGTTTTTGTTCTGTCTCGACCTCTGGCGCGGTGCTGATCCACTCGTAAGTCACTTTATGTATGTAATTATGTTTGTGTTGTGAAACAATATTGTCTAATGTTGGATATAGCTCCTTAACATGAAGTTTTGTTGAGCTCACTTTTTATGGGATGCGTCGTTGCTGTTTACCCACTACTCTGTAGTGCGTGAACAAAACAGTTTTTTAGTTTTATTGCTTATATTTAGTCCCATAAAATCATTACATTACTGGAGAGTCCTAGAGGACGAAACAATATTGTCTGCTACTCTCGAGTCCTTAATGCAAGGAAGGGGGGGCTAAGGGTTGATGGGAATATTATTTTTAAATAAACAACTGCCCCACCAACTTTTATTAAGTGCTCGAGAATATATATATATATATATATATATATATATATATATATATATATATATATATATATATATATATATATATGTGTGTGTGTCTTGGCGTGTATATGTGTCTTGTCGTGTATATGTTCATCCGCAAGTTATTTTGTATGCATGTTTGTGTTCAGTAACCAGAAACTTTGTGTATGTTTATTTCATAACTAGTTTTATCAACTTTGATGATTATTACTGAAAATGCAATTTTTGTTGAAAGTCTTTATGCTTACAAAATAAATAATATATTAGAATATAAACAGAAACACAAAATTACATAAATTACATAATTTTTTAACAAAAAATAGGAATATACTAATAAAGTCTATAATTTATAAAAAAATTTTAAAATTTTGACAATTTAAAAAATATATATTATAAAACATTTATTTTAGTAAACAAATAATAATAGCTAAAAAGATTTACGGCTTTGCAGATGTGGCTCTAAGAATGAGCCATAGTATTAAAATAATAATTTGTTTGATAATATATTCTTAAAACAATTTATGCTAGAAATCTCACTACTTAACAAATTTTCAATGATACAATTTTAAAAGAAAATTCTAGAACTTTTTTTCGCTTAATCAGCCTATTTTTTGAACCAATAGAATTAGTTTGTTCGTAAACTTGGCGGGTTTTTTGAGTGTTAGCTTTTTATACTTCGGCACTAAGATGTTTTGAGAACATTTTAGTTTATGTATGTTTCCATGTATGTCCGTAAAACAAAACATTTTTGCTTTACGGAAACACATAGAGTTTTTTTGTTAAATAACATTGCATTACTAACACACAAAGTTTTTTTTCATGCGGCAGAAAAAAATACACACGGTAGACCATATGGAGGAAATGCTTTTATGGTACGAAAAAAATTGTCATCTTTTTACATAATACATGAAGATGAAAACATTCTTGCTATTAAAGGCACACTTAACAATCGTAACTTAATTTTTATTGGTGTTTACCTTTCATCTTGTCGTAATAATAACGAATCATACGCAAAATACTCTTCTCAGTTACAAACAATCACTTCAATAATGAACAACTATGAGGATGAAGGAGAATGTATTATTTCCGGAGACTTTCAGTCATTTCCATATAAAATATATGATTCAGAGCTTCGTAAAAACAAAACTAGGAACAATTTCTCAAAACATCTCACTAATTTTATTGAATCAAATCAGCTCGCTTTTGTCGATATAATCAACGGTGCTGGGCCTACTTATACCTATCAACATAAAACTCTTTCTAACTCTTCTTACATTGACCATATTGCATCCTATAAACAGACAGAACTATGTTTTACAAACTGTCAAGTTATGCAATCTTCACCGCTTAACCTTAGTGATCACCTTCCGGTGTCTACGAATATTAACTTTGAAGGTACCGGCTTATCACACGAAATAAATAATATAATGCAAAAATATAATTCAATACCAAAACATGCATGGAATAACGAAAGGTTTATTGACTTTTATAATCTCAATCTATCAAAAGCATTTACTAGTTACGCATTTAAGGAAGATAAAATAGAAGAAGAAATTCAAAAAACATGCTTATATATAAAAAATGCAGCTCTCTTGGCAGTTAAACAATGTTTCGGACAAAAAGAATTTTATAAGTACTCGAAACCTTGGTGGACACCTGAGCTTAAAAAAATTAAAGATAATCTCTCCTTTCACTTTAGACAATGGCAAAAATCAGGCTATAATAAGTCAACAGAATGTATATCCTACAAAAGATTTATTTATTCCCGAAAAAACTTTCGTAAAGCTGTAAAAGCGGCACATAACAAAAAAATTCACGAAAAAACTAAAAATATAGAACACTTACGCAATACAAATCCTCAAAGGTTTTGGGGTAATATTCGAAAAATCAAAAAAAATACTAACAATCGACTCTTTACAATTAATAAATTGCAGAACAAAAACGAAATCGTCGAAGAATTTAGTCATCATTTCCAAAAACTACTTAATACACCGCAATATACAAATAACGAGTTCAATCCTCTCCAAATTCCACATTTAAGTAAAGAGCCTAATTCAAAAGTTATCTCGACAGCTGATATTGAAAAATGTATTTTAAAGCTTAAAAATAATAAATCTTACGATTGCTATGAAATCAGTGCTGAACATCTTAAAAACTCTCACAACAAGAATCTTCTTATTTTACTTTCGTCGTTTTATAACAATATGTTAACAAATGGAAAGGTTCCACACGGTTTATCAACCGCCAAAATTATCCCATTAGTCAAGTCTTATAAAACATCACTAGAAAATCCAAATAACTATCGAGGAATCAGCATTATACCAATTTTTACAAAACTTCTCGAATATCTTATCATACACATATGTCCAGATATAACAGAAAGTCATTCCCATCAATTCGGTTTTAAAGAAAACAGCTCTACCCTCCACGCAGAATTTCTTCTGAGTGAAACAATAAAGCACTATAATCATAATAACTCACCGCTATATATATGCAGTCTAGACGCCAACAAAGCTTTTGACAGTTGTAATTGGGAATTACTATTCGAGAAACTCTATTACCAGAAAAAAATCCCATTATCTATAGTTCATACAATATTATCACTATATCAAACAGGAACTTCTAATATATCATATCTTGGATGTACATCAAACAAATTTAGGCTGTCTCAGGGAGTGCGTCAAGGATCCATACTGTCGCCTCATCTCTACAATATCTACACAGAGAACCTTCTAGAGAAAATTGTTTCAGAATCAAAAGTTGGAACTTCAATAAATGGTGTATACACAGGTATCATTGCATATGCTGATGATATAGTTTTACAAAGTTCCACTATATCTGGTCTTCAGAGCCTTATTAACATTGTTCAAAAGTATGGACTATCGAACTTTATTAAACTGAATACAGAAAAAACTGAATTTCTAATATCTGGAATAAGTTCGATTTTAATTAACGTTATTTATATTAACGGTGATCCTATCAAGCCTCAAAACAATCTAAAACATCTTGGTTTCCTTTGGGATAATAAGAACAAAAAAATGACAGCAACACTCCAAAAACAAAATATAACTGAACGTGTAACGCAATTTTTATCTGTTGCAAAAGGTCTTATAAGAAATGGACTTCGCTTTTGCCAGCCTGCTACCATAGTTCATTTATTTAATTCTTTAGCTGTTCCAACGTTGTTATACGGATTAGAACTGTGTGGAAGCAGCAATAAGTTTCTAAATAGCATTGATATAGCTGGACGATCTGTCTTAAAATCCTTCTTTAATATTTCAAAGCAAAGTAGAAATTATCTACATTCTTATTTCAAAGTAGACGCTGTGTCAGACATTCTTTTTCGCAACAAGTTAAATCTATTTATCAGGCTTTTAAACAACCCCATATGTTACTCGATTATACGGACTCAGATGCCTTTAATGAATCAACGATCATTTGTGGGTGAGGTAATGATAATGTGTAAGAAAGCTGATATAAACATGCTCCAATTTATGATCGAGGGTAAGAAAATTATAATTGCACGCCCTCAGGAAGCATTGGAGGCCAATGTTGCGGCGATCTTAAAACAATCGTTCCAACACTGGAATTTAAAGGAACAAAGAGAAGTATTTAGAACGCTGATGGAGGAAAACATTCCAAGAACGATGCAAGAAAATACTTAAATGTGCTTTGTTTTTTTTTTTTTAATACTTTTACCTATAGTTTATGTAATTATTGGGTGTTTAAAAGAATAAATATAATAAACTTGAATGTTCTCAAAACGACTGAATAACGTGGCCAGATTTTCGCAACTAAATATAATTTCCGTGGTCAGTATTCGAGAGCGATCGCTCCCGCTTCCCGACCAAGCCTGTTCATAATAGCAAATATCATTGCTTTTCCAGATGTTAGCTTCAGTTAAAAATATATACTATACCTGAACTTTCAAAGCTCTATGGAGTGTAAAGGGCAGCAAACCTAACAGAATTAATGATTTCATAACTATGAAGAAATCGAGTAGCTTCCTCAAATAAATCGCAAATGCAGGGCTTGGTGTTATCTAAAACTTTAAACTCATTGAGATATTAAATTATATTAATAATCATATCAAATAATGCAAAAAAAAAAAAAAAAAAAAAAAAACCTTTCAAAGTTGTAGTGTTTTCTTCTACTTTATATAATGTATCAGTAATGTCTTCATAATCAGACAAATCTGAACCAGAGCTAAACAAAATAATATAATAATCCAGAATAATGCATAGTAGCTTTGGCTTTTTTACTTTAGTGATTTTGATTAATAATTAAAATTCATCAATAAACTTTGTGATGAGGAGAGCAAATAAGTAAAACTAATCATTTAAATGATGTTCAGTTTTAGAAGCTGATAAGGATACACGTGGCAGAGCTAAAGTAAAAGGCTGCAAATTCAAATCATTGTGTTACTAGTATTCTGAATTCCAGGCTCTGTAAAACCAAAATCTAAACCCCATGTTGCATATATAAAGCATGGCAATATAACTTTAAAAGTTGAAAATAAAATATAACTAGCAACATATATATAAAAAGATTATTTATTTTTTTATTAGTTACTAATGGTGTCATTAGTTATGTAATAATGTCATTATGGCATAACAAACTACGTAGATGTTAGTCTATGACAAAATCCATTTTTTTAATATCTAACTTGTTGAGTCATGCTTTAAAAAAAATTCTGAAAAATGAAATGAGATAGTATTGATATAAAATAAGATCCAGTGGTCAATTACATGATCCAAGAAAAAATATTATCTGATTTGAGTTAAGGAAATTGTGCTTTAGCAAACCAAATAGGTTGCCATTACTTCTTTTGTTTTTCACTGATTCAAAAAATATCTTATACAAAAGTCTATAAAACTCATACATTATCTTGTATACTTCTTTTAGATCAAATCTGTGTCATTGTTGTTCAAGTGTCCATAAACCTAATTTAAGTATTGTCTGTATATGGAAGATGTTTTGCTAATATTATCAATTTGCTAAACCAATGATGTATTTTTTAGATTATCACTAACTTTAAATTAAAAATGTAAATAGCTCTAAAAATTCTGTATAAATAGCTCTAAAAATGTAAATAGCTATAAAAAATGTCCTGCATCTTGCAATAGATAAAAAAAAACCGTTCATAATTATTAAAAAAATACAACTTGTATTTTTTTGCTTGACAAGCAGCTTGTATTACAAGCAAATACATTTTATAGAATTATTTACCTTATTGACATTATTCTATTTACACAAAAATGTTAACTAAATCAAAGCCAATGAAGAGTTGAATGTTATGAAAACAAGGCACCGTAATATTGACAAAACAAATCACAATTAGATTAACGGTTTTAAAACAGATAATACAGTAACAATTAAAACAATATTGAAGTTTACTTTCGTACCTTCGCGGCTGTAAGAGTTGTAAGCTGTAAGAGTAACAACATGTGCTTTCGAAGCATTTTTTAGCATATTTTATTTAATTTGACATAAGTAATTTCCGCATAATTACGTATAATTTTCATGTGGACTTTGATCGCCTTTTGAGTGATACTTTCGTTCGATAACCGTAGACTAAAAGCAGTGTTTTAAAATTTATTACCAGTACTATTACCAGCATATATTTTTTTGTTTACTTTTACTTATTTAAAATTTTTTCAAAGTAATAATTATAATATTAGGTAGATATAGCAATATGGACGAAAACAAATTTAAAAAAAAAACATCATTTTTTAGATATACGGGGCTTGACAAATAAAAGATAAGGCAAAAATAGTTAGCTAAACAAGTTAGGTTTATACAACATAGTTTATTGACTGTAAATTTTATATATTTTTCGTTACACATTAGACATTTATACTCTAATACACTCCACAATTATACAACATAGTTTAACGATTGTTAAGTGTATATATTTTTTTCACTACACATATTTTATAGTTTTTTAGTCATTAAAATAAAACATTAAAAGAAAACAACGTACAAAATCTGCATAGAAGTTGTATAAAAAATATATGAACAATTATATATTGCTGTTAATAATAACAACAATATATAACAGTATATCATAATAATATATTATTATGATATACTGTGTTTAATAATCTTTTATTTGCTTTACTAAATTAAAGTTGTAATTATATTAAAATTATTTAAATACAAGAATTTTATGTTAAATTTTATAAAATTAGCAATTCTTTGATAATTTTTATTTAGTTTATAGTAAATATGTTTTTGAAATATTGCTTTTTGTTTTTTATTTCAACTTTTACACTCTTTTTTTTTATATTCTTTTTAATTTCCTGAAATAAATTATTATTTGATGCGAAAAATTGCATCAAATAATAATTTTTTTATCTAATAATTTTTAGCTTTAACAAAAATGTTTGAATTATAAACTGATTTCAATGCAAAAGATGAGTCGGAAGGCAGACCAACAGATTTTTTATGCTTCTAAAGCTCGTTAACTCCTCGAAATAACATTACACTTCTAAGCTGTGCAATCTTTGATATTATCACTAATTCCAGTTACTTTGCTAGAAAGAGAAATTTTTTATAAGGAAATAGATAGTTTAATAGTAATATGTGAAAGAATTAGTATTTGGAGACAAGAACATATGTGCTCCATTTACAATTGAGATGCTGAAAAAAAATCTTGAAAAATGCTAACAGGTTTATAATTTGTTAGTAATGATAAATTAAGTGAAGATGAAAAAATTATTGTAATAAGTTAGCTTTAAATGATCAAATATTGTTGACTTTGATAAAATTAAAATATAACCTTACTTTTAAAATGCTTGCTTATATATGTAATATCAGTAAGACTACAGTAATTAGCTATTTGGAAGTGGGTTGATATTATGTATTTAAAACTAAAGTTTCTGATAAAAATGTAAGTCAGAACTGATATTTATAAAACATTAACATCTGCTTTCAAGACAAAGTTTCCTACACTAACATGCATAATTGCTTTGAAAGATTTATGGAATCTCATTAGCAAGAGCAAAATGTTACAGTCAGTACAAAAAAAATATTACAGCATATAAAAATATGTAATGAGTAATATACTCAAAAAATCACATGTTGGAAATTTATTGGCTGGCCACTTTTATCGAAGCCGCTTTCACAAGTAACTGTTGAGTAAAACTCTCATGAACAATGAAACTATTTTCACTGCAAATTCACTGCTTAAAACTTGTTGGAAATTTTTAAGATTTTGAAGTAAATCTTTATGATTTTATTTTTGAAATAGTTACAGATAGGCAAGAGTAAGGAAAAAACAGGGAGAATCTATCAAGTCGCTAATCAACTAAGTCTTTTTCATGGAATTCATTTTTAATTTTATTATTGTAGGCTCAGTGTTTCAATTTCGAACCATAAAAAGTTTACAATTAAAGTTTTATGTTTTATTTTGTTTGCTACATTTTTATATCTTTTATATCTACGCTCTTATGTCTTAAAAGTTTTTTATTTTAATCAGTTTAAGAAAAATTTTATTAATTTAAGAAAAATACATAAATTTTAAACAAAAAAAAAACAAAACAAGCAGAAATAAAAAAAGTATTTTATGGGATGTTTCTTTTTGCATTTTTAATTTTAATTTTTTGTTTTGGGTTTAAAGTTGTTTATTTGTTAAATTTTATTTGAAATTACGCTTGAAATATTTTTTCATAATAAACTAAAAAAATAAAATTAACAACGATTTTTTTACAGGTTACCAAATAACTTATTAATATAAATTTCTTGAGTATAATAAATTTAAACTTTAGAAAGTTTTACTAATTCGCCCTAATTACCAGTGGCGGATTGAGATTTAGTGTCGTGGGGGGGGGGGGGGGGAGGTGCTGAAGAATGAGTAGGGAGTGATAGGGGTTCGGAGTGGCACATTAACCCCTGAAACATTTTTCGAGAATCGCACTTGTGATAAATATATTTTATTGATGCTTTTATGTGCCTTTTATCATAACCATTAAATACGTTTAAGACATTAAATTAACTAACTTTATTTTGGTTAACATTGTTAACCAAAATAAAGTAATTAACTTACAACATCAGATTTAAATTGAAAAAAAGCATTAGGAAAGAAATTTACTTTCTTGCTAGTTTATACAAACTTTTTTCTGCAATATTGCATTTTCAGCGGGTACAGAACGTTTGTTGGAGGTCTTAAGAACATCTTATGGACTTGTGGCGTCTATAAGGCGTTGTTTTGACGTCTTACGGGCGCCTGCTTTCAAATTCAATGCTCTCATTATTTTTGATAATCTTTAGTCTACTAAAATTTCTCTCGTCATAAGCAGATGTAATAGAAAAAGTCAAGTCGATTTTTCAGTGTATAGACATGTTAGAAAAGCCTAACATGTCTATACATTTTACAAACGTTTTATTTATGACATTTTTTTCATTTTTACAAACTCCAGCGAAGATCTCCTACTGGTTTAAGAAATTTATGAATAACCTTCACCTTCTATCAAAATAATTTTTTAATTATATTTAAATTATTTAATAAGTTAATCAGTGTCCCAATTTAAAGATTTATTCATTCAAAATGCAAAGTTGAAATCAACTCATAATTACTTATTTAATTGACTCACTTAGTTTTAACAATGCCATCGTGATGATTAAAGTTTAAAAATTTCGAAATATTTTGATTAAAAACATTTTATAACTTTAAAATTACTTTTTTTTACAATAATGATAATTAACAATGTAATTAGCAGTAATAAAAAAAGTTGCATACGTTAAATAAAAATAAAATAGCATTTTTAATAATAGAAGGTCCTTATACGAGTCAAATTCAATTCGCATTAAACGACTGGAACAACCTAAATTTACCTCAAAGCATAAAAGTTTTTCAAATTTTTTTTTTTTTTACACATTTAAATTTATTTTTTATTTTAAATTCATTTAAAAAAAATTCTATTAGGTTTTTAAAGAATTTCTAACGTTTAAAGCAGTTGCGTTATTGTAAATTTTATAAAAAATCTCTCACTGTGGTTTAAGGGTCTTTTTATTTTATATTTTTGTATATATTTATTATATATTTTGTGTTTGTTCTAAAAAATGAACTGGCGCATAGTGACTTAGATTAACTTTTATTA
This sequence comes from Hydra vulgaris, assembly GCF_022113875.1. Taxonomy (NCBI): domain Eukaryota; kingdom Metazoa; phylum Cnidaria; class Hydrozoa; order Anthoathecata; family Hydridae; genus Hydra; species Hydra vulgaris. Next base: position 49,934,919 of record NC_061162.1, on the reverse strand, counting down.
TTAAGTCAACTCAGTCTTGTAATGCGCCTGGTTGTAAGCCCAAAGAGATGAATGATATAGATTTATTTAAAAAAAAGCCTGTTAATGAGAAAGCCCTTAAACTAGGTATTTCAATATTGCACTGTTGGATAAGATCTTTTGAATTCATCTTAAATTTAGGTTATAAAATGGAAATCCAGAACTTTCAAGCCAGAACTGAAGAAGAGAAGCTTATTGTAAATTTAAAGAAGAATTTTATTAAATCAAAGTTCAGAGAAAAGTTGAGTCTCAGTGTTGACCAACCCAAAGTAGGCTTTGGTAATAGCAATGATGGAAATACTTCAAGAAGAGCATTTGAGAACTCTGTGATTTTCTCTGAAATAACAGGGTTCGATACGGTTATAATGAGTTATAATGAGAATGCTTATTGTCCTTATTACATTATCTTCTGGTTACCATATTGATAGTAATCAATTTGAAGTTTATTGTACTGATACAGCTAAAATTATAGTTAATAAATATGGTTGGTATGTAATGCCACCCAGTGTTCACAAAATTCTGATACATGGTTCCTCCATTTCAAAGCAATTTGATTTGCCTATTTGCCAATACTCTGAGGAAGCTCAGGAAAGTCTAAACAAGCAAATCCGAAATGTAAGGTTGCATTATACAACAAAAATATCAAAAATTAACACAATGAAAGATCAGATGCAGTACCTTTTAATTAGATCGGATCCAAAAATCTCAAGCATTTCATTTTCAAAACAAAGGAGTTATCAAGACAGAACTTTGCCTTCAGAAGAAGTGAACTTATTAGTAATTTAAATTGTAAAAAAAATTTAATATTCTGACTTGTTTATTTTTGTATTATAGATTGCGTTAAAGACTCATGACGCGCTTTGTTATGCGTCTGCGCGCATTTAGTAAATTCGCGCGCATTCAACGCGTGTGTGAGTGTTAAACGTGTGCGCGAGCGTTTGGGTCAAGGAAGCAAAGTTTTTTACTAAAAATGTTATTTACAAATACAAAGTCCTCTAACGCGCGTTTTGACGCGTACAAGTACGTTATACGGGTAATAAGTGCATGTGAAAACAATTTTAAGTTACTAATTTGAATTCCTTGACCATAAAAAACCCATTTGATGCACAGTATAAGCACAAAAGCTTAATGAACATGTTGTTAATAGTTAGGTAATTTTTGCCGCTTATAATTTAATAATATAAGTTTGAGTTGGATTATTCCAAAAAATAATTTGATTTCAAAATACTGTTTTAAATATATCAAAAACAAACAGACAATAGTTTTAAATATAAAAAATTAGCTTTGTAAAGATTACAATTACTGAAATTGAATGATAGATGTTTTTAAATCAACCAAACCCTCAACCCTATTTGTCCAGTGTGACATCATTATAAAGCGCTATTCTTTAAAAAATAAGCAATTTATAATAGAAAGCAAATGCTTAAACATTTAAGATAAAAATTTCAGTAAACATAAATAAATCAGAAAATATTAAAGATAAAATTTTCGCGATTAGCATGCGCATATTAATCGCGAAAATTTTATCTTTAATGTCAACTAAATCAAACTAACATTTAAAATGTTATAGTAAATGTCTATTTCTAATTTGTTTTTAGAAAAAGTCGTCAATAATGAAGGGTAGTTATTTTTTTAAAGCATAAGTCTTTACTTTTATTTTTTTAAACACCTGTACTGTTTTGCGGAAAACTATATACTTTTTTCAAATTTAATTTTACCATGTTTGAATGGCAGTGGCGGATTAAGACTTCTTAGGGCCCGGGGCTACATTTTTGTTTTTGGAGGCCTTTTTATAGGCCAGAGCCTAAAATTAACTAAAAAAAAAAAAGAAGGTCCGAAAATGTAAAAAAACGACTTCTTTATTTAAAAGAGAACCTGCCTACCCCAAACCCTCAGTCGTTGTTTGCACACTCCGCTGCATGTACTCTCTAAAAATCAGTCGGTGTAGGTTCTCTAAAATTTTAGGGGGCTCCTAAATTTGCGAGGCCTGGGTCTATAGCCCTCCTATCCCCCCTCATCCGGCACTGTTGTAAGGTCATATGTGTATGTAAATTTTTATAATTTTTAACTATCTATATTTTTAAATGGGCAATTTTAATGACTTTACCGTAAGGAACAAGTTTTTTTGAGATTCAAAATGGCAGATTCACGCCGGGAAAGAAGCAATTCTAAGTCAAATAATTAGGTGAGTAACTTAGAGCTCTCCTTTTTAAGTAAGTTATATATAGCTTATGTTGCTTATCAATGAAATGACAATTTTTCTTCTTTGTTTACTCTCCTCTTTTTTTTGTGGAGAAAAAACTACACTTACACTTTCTGCAGACTTTCTGCGAATTAAAATATATGGCGGAGGTGTATTTGATTCACGAAATACACCTCCGCCAAATATATATATATATATATATATATATATATATATATATATATATATATATATATATATATATATATATATATATATATATATATATATATATATATATATATATATATATATATATATATATATATATATATATATATATATATATATATATATATATATATATATATATATATATGTATATATATATATATATATATATATATATATATATATATATATATATATATATATATATATATATATATATAATATACATATACATATAAATATATATATATATATATATATATATATATATATATATATATATATATATATATATATATATATATATATATATATATATATGTATATGTATATGTATATGTATATATATATATATATATATGTATATATATATTAGATATGTACACATATATTAGATATGTGGACTGATTTTTTTAAATTGATCAAATACTTAAATTTTATATATCATTAGAAAGCCCTCAAATACAGTATTTTAAGGGAGAAAAATTATGAAAATAGGACAATTCTGTAAAAAGTTATGACGTTTTTAGTAGCAAATTTTCGATATATGGATTTCTTGATAAACTATGGTCAAAAAAATTTTTTTTTTCACATAAATTGTTAAAACTTTGCCAATTCTTGTTTAAATATCTTAACTTGGTATCAGCAGATAGATGTAAAAATAGGCTATAATTTTAAACTAGTTTTTAGGTAAAGGGTGCATCGAGGGATTCAGAGGGGGTGCCAATCCACCACCCTAATCTCACAAAAATACACTTTTTTTTCATAAAAGAATGTTTTTTTATGAAAATGGTAATTTTTATGTATAACAAGTTGTTATTATTTTATTCCACATCACAAGCTAATATTACAGGTCTATATTAAAGTTGGGTGTTAGGTTGTGAATAAGGTTTAACACACCTTATCAAAAATTCATTTTTTTAATTATTTCAATCATTACTAAAATAAGTAAATCTATTATAAAAAATAAAAATTATATTTCACAACTTTGAAAAATAGTAACTAGTGGTGTATAAATTGCTTTTATGGAAGGGGGTGTATGCCGCCCCCCTTTGCCCCAAACCCTAAAAAAAATGAGAATTTCACAAAAATGTTAAATGCTTTTTTAAACAGAGAGAAATTAGTATAAAAAACTGTTTTACCACTTTACAAGATGTTTTTGAGTATTCATTTTGTCATGTAAAGGGACAGATTACTCACTCCAACCTAAAAAAAAACTCACTCAAAGACATCATGTCTTTTGAAATACAACTTTTGTCTTGGCTTTTAGTGAATGATTTAATTTTTAACTTCTATTAATTAATAAAATTAAATCATTTTTAAAAATAGGCACCACAAGGTCATCACTATAAATATTTTAAGAAATTGGCATGTAATGTATATACAAATGAAAAAGTAAACATTTATAAACCTACCAGTCATAACAGGTGCAGATGGGCCTAATGATCACAAAAAGTATGATAAATTTTTTTTTTTTAAGAAATCAGTATTTAATGTTTATAGAGTGTTAAAGACAACATATTAACAACTCATTATTTGTAATCTTACCAGCATTAAGTGGTGCAGGTAGGACTAAAAATAATAAGGAAATTCATAATAAACTAAAAAACAACATTAAATTCAGCATGATATGCACAGTCAATTCAAGAAGTTGTTGAATAAACTTACCAGTAGTAGCAAGAGTGTACGCAACTAAAAATTATAAGATAAAAAAGTAGCGAACCAACAAATCACTTAAATTTTTCTATATATATCAACCCTCAGAATTAGGGTCAGCATTTGGCAATGGCGACCTAACTGCTGACCTGAAAGTGTTTGAGGTCAGCAAAAAATTGTCGACCTCGTTTCTATGTTTTATGGTCACACTTTTCTATCAAATAATTTTTGCCGACCTAATGCCGACCTCAAAAACACTGAATTCGGCATTATTGCCGACCTCATTTTTCCTAATTCCAAGAGTTGTTATATATATATATACATATATATATATATATATATATATATATATATATATATATATATATATATATATATATATATATATACACATTATAATAGAACATATTCTGTGTTGTGTTTTATTTTTATTAGATGACTACAAGGCGTAAACAAACCTTTAGATCAAAGTGCTTATGAAAATAGTTAAAAGAAAGATTTTACGCAGGAAAGGCTCTCATTAAAATTTGATTTAATAAATACACAGTAATTTTACTTAAAAAACACCCAAAATAAAAAACTTTCCTAAAAAATTAATAAATATAATAACAATAAGTTTTAACACAGCAAAAAACAAGTTAAAAAAAAAATTATAAAAAAGAATACACAAATGAAAATGTCAATACTTACTTATCTTCATAAAATTTGTTAGCAGAACTTGTGCATCTAAACAACATATTTGTTATTAATGCAATTTGCATTAAATAAAAAGAATTGTAATATTTTAAAATTATTTACATGTTAACTTTTTAGGTATACATTAATAAACAAAAAGTTTTATAAATATCAAACTCGTTTTGAAATTGGTATGTAATATATAAACAGAATTAAACAAATAATATTTTAATAACATTTACATACTAGCTTCTTAGGTTTACATCAATAATTTATTAATGTAAACCTATGCAAATGTTGCATCTTTATTGTATAAAGTATGCGATTTGTATAATTTACAAATGGTAATTCTTAATAAAATTAAAAATTAAAAATAATAAACAATAAAAGATTGTCACATCAATAAATAATGTAAATATTACTTTGTTTTACTTCTGTTGACTTTCTTCAGTATCTAAAAGTAATTGATTAGTAAGCAATAGTCAGTACTCAGAGAAGTCAAATGTTAAATTTTTGCAATTTAAGATAAAAAGATTGACTAGTAATTTTAAATAGATTGCATAGAACAATTTTTGAGTTATTGACAATACAATACTTTAATTGTTATTTTAAAGTACTACTATAAAATAACTGTCAAAGTATTGGCAATAGTATTGTATTATAATGAACTATTGTCAATACTATTACTTTAAAAAAGTTTATACTGCTTAAAACTAATATTATTAAAACTAGTATATTACTTATAGTATTTTAATGCAGTCAAATGACTTTTATGTAAAAATTTTGGTAAAATCTTCATCTATAAAAATCATAAAAGTTTACAACTAAAATATGATGAAGTAGATTCTTAGTTAAAGTTTTTTTTTATTAAGTAATCATATGATAAAGAACTTACTATGTAGAAAGTATTATTTATTTTCCATTGCAAAAGTTATTATAACCTAAGTAAAATAATAAGTTTTTAAAAAAACTGTAAACAAATCTGCCCCCCCCCCTTGTCCGATGTTACTGATTTCTGAAAAACAGAAATTAAGTACCAAAAGTGCTACATTTTTTAAACTATCTGCTACATAATATTTTTTCCTGAAATTTGGCATGTGCAAAAAAAATTAATGTAGAAAATGGGCTATAGGGTTTTAAAATTTTTAAAATTTACTGATGTTAATATTTTGTTGAATTAAAGCTCAGCTTTAATTCAACAAAGTATTGACATCAGTAGATCAATGAAATTTTTGTGAGCAAAAAAATCAATGAAAAAGGTTTGTAACCATAAATAAAATTTATATAAAAATGAAGTTATACCTTTCTTATTTTTAAAAATAATCTACGTTTATATTTGTTTCTAAAAAGAAACATCAAAAAAACGTTTGTCTGACGCTACCTTAAAAAAAGTTGAAAAAATCCTGGCACAGAAAAGCACAAAGTTTGGCTTCATAAAAAGGGATTTCTACGTACCTGTATATATATATATAAAGAGTAACAGGGGGGATTAAGCCCTATGGGGCAATAAGCTCCATTTTCTCAGTTCATGTAATAAAATGTCTAATGTTTTTCTATGTATTAAGAGAGCTCTCTGAGGGGCATATCTCTATCATGAGAGGTATGTCCCTCTCTAGAGTAAGGCATATCTTTCATGATAGAGTTCTAACCAAACAGGTAACTTTTCATTACCATTCTTGGGTTTCTAACCAATGGCATTGATGTTTAATTAGCATTTATAGATGAGTGGTTTTTCCATCCAATTTTCAGTTTCCTTTAAATTTTTTTAAAAACTTCAGCAAAGCAAGTGCTTGTTTTTTTTTATTTGAAAAATTATTTCATCATTGAAATTTTTTATTTTCCATACAAATACAAGCATATATGTATTTATATGTAAAAAGTTAAAAAAAGTACTTTCTTAGTGATATGTACAGATAGACCAAGTATCAGGTGGACACGGAAAAATCCGGTCAACTTTAAATTGAGATTTTTCTAAAACCAGATTATCACCATGTATCAGAAGAGTCAAATATAGAACGTGACCTTGGTATTATGGTATGTTTGAATTTAAAAAGGGCCTCATAAGTGGAAATGGTAGTAAGTAAAGCAAACTCAGTACTTGGAATGATGAAACGTACGTTTAAGTATTTCGATGTAGATATAGTCAAAAGGCTCTATACAATATTTGTTCGTCCACATTTGGAATTTGCTATACAAGTATGGTCTCATAACCTCAAGCAGGACATGGAAAAATTAGAAAAAATTGGCGCACAACAAAGTTAGTTCCAGCTCTGAAGAAAGTACCGTATGAAAAGAGACTAGAAATATTACAACTAATAACTTTAGAAGAACGACGTTTACGTGGAGATTTAATACAACAGTACAAAATTCTAAATGGACATGATATAGTTAATTGGATTAATCATAATAACTCAATTATTGTAAATAACAAAAACAACTACGATCTGCGCGGTCACAGTTGTATATATATATATATATATATATATATATATATATATATATATATATATATATAAATGTATATATATATATATATATATATATATATATATATATATATATATATATATATATATATATATATATATATATATATATATATATATATATATATATATATATATATATATATATATATGTACACACTTAATTTTTTTATTGAGGTTTGACTATTTCAGAGTTACTCAGTTTGTTTCACATTTAGTGTCAGCCATCATAGTAAGCTAGTGCAGAAAGTAACTGAAAATTAGGAATGCAATTTCAATATAATATGACATAAGATCAACTCTTTTAAACTAGCTGTTTCTTTCATTAAAAAATCTAAAAAGTTTAACATAATTGTGAATATTAAGAATATTCTTGATATTTGGTGTGTCAAGAAGATTTACATCAGTGATTAGTTTAGACTCTTTTATCAATGATCTCTGAGTCTCCAAAATTGTGTTATAGAATTTAAGGGTAAAAGTTGATTTCTAAATTTGTCACTGTAAAGATTAACATTAAATAAATTTCATTGTTAACTTCTCAACTTTTTTTTTTATAAGGAGTATTTTTAATAAAATCTATTGATTTTTATCACAACTTTTTTTATTTATTGGAAAAATATTAAAATTTTGTTTTTTGCTCAGACATTTTAATATGATTTTAGTGCTGATGCCTAAGTCATGTTTGTCTCACTGATGCACAACTGGTACATAATATATCCAATTGTATATGCATAACTTAATTTATTATTTTATCTTTCTTGTTTTTTTTTATTTTTATTTTTTTATTTTTTTCAAATTTTATTTTTACTTGATGTTCAAGTTTAATAACTTTAATCAATCCAAAAATGAATGAAATATAACTGATAAAAATAACTGACAACAGTTTAGACATATTACTTTACACAATGAAATAATTTAATACTTAGTTTTGTTTTAAATTATTTAGTTAACTAACCAGTACCAACTACATAAAATAAAAGGTTAGTAGTTTTTATATATTTATTATACCAAATAATTTATTAATTTGTTATTGATATTTTTGTTTGTTTTAGTTGATTTAATTTAAAAAATGTAATTAAAAAAATATTGTTTATAAACAATTTAAATAATCTGATACTTTAGTGTGCAGTTACTAGAATCAATGTCTCTTCAAGATCTATTTGGTAGTGGTAGCGAGAACAGTGACAATGAAAATCAGTCAACTCTTAATGAGGTTGAACAGTTACCTTCAACACAACAACATATGGATGAACTTTTTGGTGGTTTAGATGACGATGACGATGAAGATCAGGATAATGATGCAAGAAGTAAGGAAAAAGATTTATTTTTATTTTATTTGTGCATAAAAAAAAGATTTTTTTCAAACACAAAATAGAATATTTCAATAGTAGGACACTTTTTTGCTTCAGCGTGAAAGTTCTTGAGAGTACCCAATGTACCTAGTAGTATTGTACTTGTGCTTGTTTTAATTAAAACAATGTAAGGTAAAGGCATGGACTTCCAATATTCTGGAAGAAAGAAAACAACAAAAACATTTTTTGATGTTGTTGTTGTGTTGCTGTGTTGAATTTTTTGTGAAAGAAATTGCTTTATATATTTTATACTTTTAGTTAAGAAATATTAATAGTTTCAAAAATTAAAGGACTTTAGTTATATTAATTTAATTTTTATTCTGTTCAAAAAGATTGGAAAAAAAAAAAAAAAAAAGAAAAAAAAGAAAGGATCCTTTATTCAATTTTAAATTTATTTATTTTAATTTTTATTGTTTTAATTTTACATTTTGTCTTTAATTTAAAATAAGTTAAAGAAGTGCTTATACATCTTTAATTATACAATGTCTTTGTAATATAAAGTTTAAAATAATAAATCAAGCTATCACATTTTCTTTGACTCAAATAATGCTTGTATATTTTAAATAACACAATGTGCAATATGGCATTCTTAATGTAATGTAAATCAAAATTAAAAAAATGGTTTTGTTCTTTGTTTCTGTTCTGTGTGCAATAGAAAGCTGAAAATGTGTACACTTAAATATTTTGAGGCAAGGAATCCAATTAAACAACTTAAAACATTTAAAAATAAACATAACACCTGTAATTTTGACCTTGATTGCAATTTTACTTGGATGAGTTTAATTACAAAAATGCTGATGTAGCTCAATTTTATTTTAGATGTCCTGAATAATTTAGTTAAAGTTGTTAAAAAGAATTGGAGTATGGTCTTTTCTTAAACAGAAAAAAAAAATAAAAACATTATCAAAATCACATGAGTTTGTTACTTACCAAACAGGAATTATAAAGAATAAAAGGAAAAAAAAGGTTCTAAATGCTTAACACACAGAAGTTGATGTTTGATAATTTTAACCCATTCTGAGCTCACCTTACCCGCTTCTACCTATTTATTAAATTTTAGTTGTTATGAATAAGGAAATTGTATCTTAAAACTAAAAAAAAAAATTTTTTTCTATTTTTTGTGACTGTTTTAGGTTTTAAGAATTTGAAAATATAAACTCACTTAGAAATAAATAAAAAAATTCCTACCTTCCTGTTTATTAATACCCTCTCTTCCTCCCCCCCCTCCCTTGCTTCCTTATCTTTTTTCATTTATTTCATCTGGACAAAAACTTGATTTGTCAATTGACTTGAAAAGTTTAACAAGTTTATTATGCTAAATTTTTCGTGCAAATAGTATGTTTTATAATCATTTCTCCTCCTTTTGTAACAACTTCCTCCTTTTGTTACAACTTCCTCCTTTTGTTACAACTTCCTCCACAACTCTAATTTTGATTGAGAAAGATAGTACAAAATTATATCTCCTCCTCCTGAATAGGTGGTGACCAGGGTTCGAGGCCGGGCTAGGGTTTAAATAAGGGGTTTTCAACCTAAAAGTGATTGAGGTCGGCAAAAAGTTGCAGACCTCGTTTCTATCTTTTATGGTAAGACCTTTGCATCAAATTTTCTTTTGCCAACCTGCTGCCGACCTCTAAAAGGTTTTTCTAATTCCAAGGGTTAAGTTTTTTACAACCAAGTTTAAAAAAAATACATGAATAAATAAAAAATAATCATATAAATATTTTTATTTAGACTTTAAAAAAAAAGAAAAAATGATTTAATTGCTTTTCTCTTCTCGTCAAACCAACGCTCTTTTTTATATAGTTTAAACACTAAATATTGTTCAATATTTAAATTTCATTTATTCTTTATAAAAACTTAGCTCATTTTTATTGCAATCGTTTTTTCGGTTTTCCTTCCTCAACACTTTTTTTTACTCAAAATTAAATTTTAAATAAATAACTGCATCAAAAGTTTGCACAAAACGTAAATTAAATTTGTTATTTTATTACTCAAGTTTAATTTTAATAAAAGATATTGGGAAATATACTCTTTGCTTTCACAACAAAATTGTTGATAAAATAACAACTTTTTAATAATTATTATTTTTTATTTCTTACTCTTTTTTTTTTTAAATAAAAAATCATATGTAGTTGCAAAGTGGCTATTAGAAATTTAAGAAATAATTATTTAAAAATTCAAAAATTTAACATATTTTAATTCATTTATGCAAATGTCCATAAAAGAAAGAAATTTGTTAATATCAAACATTTTTTAAAATGTAATATTAAATTTAATTATTTAATATTAAAAAAATAATAATAATAAAATAAACATTACCTTATAGTAATAATAGAAAAGAAGTTAAATAATATTTGATTTGTTTTGCAGTAATTAATATTACTGTAGTCATTGAAAAAGGTTAATGTCTTTAAAAAATTAAAAAATAAAGAGAATTTTTTAAAAAAATGTTTAACCCAATAACCTAATTCACATTCGGCTATTGGGTTAAGCATTTTTTAATTTAAAACAAGGCCTGATATGTGTATCTCTCTCTCTCTCTCTCTCTCTCTATATATATATATATATATATATATATATATATATATATATATATATATATATATATATATATATATATATATATATATATATATATATATATATATAAATATATATATATATATATATATATATATATATATATATATATATATATATATATATATATATATAATATATATATATATATATATATATATATATTTATATATATATATATATATATATATATATATATATATATATATATATATATATATATATTTATATATATATATATAGTTGCGCTATTAAATACACTTTTTCTACTTAAATGATTTTTTTTCGACCTAAATCAACAATTTCATATTTTAAGTGCGTCTAGTAGTGCTTCCTTTATTATAAATATATATATATATATATATATATATATATATATATATATATATATATATATATATATTTATATAATAATAATTCCACATAGGCATAATTCTACTTGAAAAGAAATTTTCTCTTAGAGCGCAGTTCTTTGTAACTTGCATAGAAATAAGATGAGGGTAACCCCTTACTCCACTCGCTGGTCCTTCTAAACCGATTGAGCTTGCAATTGTGTTTGGGTAATATTGTTTGCTAATGTTGAAATTGTTTATCATTTCAAAATATTGAATTGCATCACCTCTATTACGCTTTTCTTCTAATGTTTTTAAACCAATTTTTGTAAGTCTCTCATAGTATGCCATGTTCATTATTTCAGGAAAAAGCATACTCTAGATGAGGACGAATAAAAGAAAAAAAAATATTAAAATTGTTTCTATATTCCATGTTTTAAATGATCGCCTTGAATGTGAGGGAGATAGGTCAATAATTTGAAGTTGTTTGTTTGTCTCCTTTTTAAAAATTGTAGTGATGTTGGCTGATTTCTGCTACAGTATGGGGCTCACAGTGGCTGGTGAACTTTAACTCAGATAAAACTCAATTTTTTTCAGCCAATCATTATCGCAATAATTTAGACCTTCCTATATTTATGAACGGTGATGTAATCGATGAGTTATCTACCCTTCATCTTCTAGGATTAACTCTTACTTCTGATCTTTCTTGGAAACCTTATATCAAATCCGTTGCAAAATTAGCATCTGCTAAAGTTGCTTCTTTTTATCGAGCTCGTCACTTTCTTACTCTGGATTCTATTCTCTATCTCTATAAATCCCAAATCCGACCTTGTATGGAATACTGTTTCCATATCTGGGGCGGTTCTTCTAATGATGCCCTTTCTCTTTTAGACAAGGTGCAAAAATGCATTGTAAACATAGTTGGATCTACTCTTGCAGCCAACCTTCAACCTCTGTCACATCGTTGTAATGTTGCTTCTCTTTCTCTTTTCTACAAATACTATAATGGGCACTGCTCTAAAGAGCTAGGGTCTCTTGTGCCATCTACTAAAATTCATTCTCATGTTACTTGTCATTCATCAAGTCTTATACAAGTCTCATCCTTTTTCTGTTACTGTTCCTAAGTGCTCCAAAAACTCTTATTCGTCTAGTTTTTTTCCTCGAACATCAGTTCTTTGGAATTTGCTTCCTTCATCTTGCTTTCCTGATTCATACAATTTGCAATCTTTTAAGTCGTCTGTCAATCATTATCTTGCTCTACAATCTTCATCTTTTCTCTTCCAGTAACTTCCAACACTAATTAGTGGTTGCTTGCAGCCTTGTTGAAAGGGAAGATGTTAAAAAAAAAAAAAAAATTTCCAAGAAATGGGAAGAGTACCATTTTAAAGAGTATGAACAAAGATTAGAAGAAGAGCTTCAGAGAGGCTGGAATGACAATCGTGTAGTGGTTGAAGGTGGATGTTGTTGCTACCAGGAGTCTTGTGTGTGTCAAGATTTTGTAGCTGCACATCTATTATCAAAATCAAGAGAGAAGATTGATGCGGTAGTGGTGTAGTGGTAGAGCGCTCGCTTCATAAACGAGTGGTTCTGAGTTCGATCCCCACCACGTCCCTGGTAGTACCGCGCTCAACTCGTTTCTCCGCGCAGCGGCCTTATTCGTCAAGGTTCGTGTTTCGGAGTTGAGAGTTGAGAGAGGGTTATAACCACAAATAAGTAGCCTCCTCGTCTGTAGTGGCCTTCTCGGCCTTGAGGAGGTGAATTAAAATTAAAAAAAAAAAAAAAAAAAAATAAGTAGATGCTAGATGTTCTTGATTTAAAAATGGGGAGTCGATGATTGATATTCAAACAATTTTTATCCAAAACTGAATAAAAGTGTTTGTTTAGCCGTTTTGTAATTTGCTGTTGTTCGAAAGTAGCTTCGCCAGATAGGAGTTTTATTGATTTGATTTTAAATTTTGTTTTATTTTAAGCATTTAAGTATGAGTACAAAAGTATGGGGTTAGACTTCCATTAGGATTGATCTTTTTCGTAAATCTTTTTCGTAGTTTCTTACTGATAATTTGATTTGTTTTTTAACTTCTTTCGAGATTCGTTTAAATTCGATGATAGCATTGGATTTATCAGTCGAGCTGAATGTTTTAAACCAGAGCTTGTATTTAAGTTTAGTTAAATTTCTCAAATCTTTGGTAAACCATTTAGGTTGGATCATTGTTTGTTCTTTGAACATAGGAATATATAATTTAATTAGATTTAAGTAAGCATGTAAAAACTTTGAGTCTATTGGCTCAATGTTCAGATCTTTGTAAAAAATTGACCAGTTGATTAAATCAAGATTTTGAGTAATTTTTATGTAAATACCTTGAATATAAATTGGTCTTTTGGTTTGCATTTGCATAGGTTTTATGAGTATGTGTGCTAATATTATAGTTCCAAATCAGAGTTAAGTGAAAATGGTTAAGATTAGAAGAACAACGTCCTTAAATAGCGTTGTTGCTTATTTAAATTATAAAATAGCATATTGCAACAAAAGTTCTTTTAATACTCTATTTGAAAGAAATTAGTTAATAGTTAATAATTGGTGAGCTTTAAATAAGTTTTTTATTTATAGCTGATGATGTTTTAAAGCTTTAAATATCATATTTAATAGCTTTTTAAATCACTATAAATTTATTTAAAATTTAAACATAAAAATTTATTTAATGATTAAAATTATAATATAAAATTAGGTGAAGAAAAATACAGTTATGTGAAAAATAAATATGAAAAAGTTAAAAAGTATTTTTAGTTATTTTACTTATAAAATTAAAGATTTTTGTTAAGTTAATACTTAAGTATTTAAAAACTTAAGTATTCAAACTTATACTTAATTACACTTAAACTTTCAATACAATATATTAGTGTTTTTTATAGACAGTTGTCAATTAAAAAGTCGATTCAGCTTTTAAAAAGAGGATTGTGAAAATCATTAAAAAAGTTTTTTCATAAAAACTTAATACTTTTAAACATTTTTTTTTGTTTACATTTATGATATAAAAAATGAAAATATAAAAGAAAACAATATATCATCAGTATACAAGGGAAATGCAAATGAAAAGTCTAAAAGCATCATTTTGAGATAACGAACAAATAAGTTTTTGCGTAATAGTAAAAGTAATAAGTTTTTGTGTAATAGTTGAAATAAAAAATCTATTTAATATTATTATTAGTATAAAATTATAAAAGTTCAGAAACTTAATGTAATTATTGTGTTTTCTAATGATGAAAGTGTCTTACTAAAAGGTACTTAGTTTATAACTCTGTTCTAAAAAAATTTCTCGCTTGAAATCTATAGTTGAATTATTTTATTTTCCTTTTCTATCTTAACCCTATAAACTCAACATTATTCTTGGCAAGCAAAACCAATATACTAAAACAAATTAATTGTTGTACTGCTTGGTTTGTGACTTTATGCACTAAAGATAAGTGCTTTGCCACTGCTCCACTATTTATAACAAAAGTAATGCTGTGTAACTCCTTTTTGGAAGGTGCAACATCAATAGAACCAGTAAATGAAGAAAATGAAATAATGGAGGAAGAAGAAGATCAGGATGAAGATGCAAGAAATATGCCAACTACACAAGATTTGTTTGGCGATGAGGATTTAGATGTATCTTCAGATGAAAAAGAAGAACAGGTAAATTATTTTGTTATTATTTTTTTATTTTTTCACTTGGAAACTGATTATCTAAATAAAAAAAAACAAAACAGAAACCAAGAAAATGTTCTTGGTTTCTGTTGTTTGTTTTTTTTCCGATTATTTTTCAACTTTAACATCCTTGATTACACACTTGTGTGTTTTAGGTTTCTATAAGTGAAAGGCTTGTGTGACTTTTTTTATAAAGATGACATCAGGAATTATCTTTTTCCGGATATTTCCGGAGTTCCGGATATTTTTTTCAATTTTTAGTTTTTCGGATATCCAAAATATTTTCAATACATGCAAGATGAGGTATATATTTTTGTAATATATTTATTTTTTAAGCTTTTTCAATCATCACTTATAAAAAATTATAAAAAGTAACAAAAAAAAAATTAGAAACAACTTAACTAAAAGCGAAATAAAAAAGAAAATAAGGGAAAACAAGTTCCAGATTTTTTTCGGATGTTTTATCCAAACCATTTTCCGGATTTTTAAAATATGACTAGGATAATCTATGCATTATGAAGAGTTAAAAAGTTTTTTACTACTTAGATGCTCTTTTTCAGTGTTAACCTGTCTTACAGTTTTTTTTAAAATTTACTCCCAACAAAGCTGTGACCACTAATTAAATTGGAAGTTGACAGAAATCAAAGCAAAGAGCTAAACATAAAAAAAAAACAATCCATAGAAGTTGAACAGATGTCAGGAAAATATGAAGATGTGAGAAAGTTTTAAATCACAGATGTTTGCATAAAAAAACTAGATGAATAAAACTTTTTTATGAATGAAAGAACAATGACAAGTCACACAAGATTTTTTTTTTTTAGTTGATGGATTGAGTAATAAGAGCTTGCTTAAGCAGCAACTATGCTAGTATTTGTACAAAAGAGAAAGAGATTTTTTTTTTTTTTTTTTTTTTAACATCTTCACTTCCAACAAGGCTGCAAGCAACCACTATAAGAGTTGGAAGTTACTGGAAGAGAAAAGGACCTAAATCTGTAGAGCAAGATAACGATTGACTGATGACTTAAAAGATTGCAAATTATATGAATCAGGAAAGCAAGATGAAGGAAGCGAATTCCAAAGAACTGATGTTCAAGGAAAAAAACTAGAAGAATAAGAATTTTTGAAGCACTTAGGAACAGTCACAGAAAAAGGATGAGACTTAATTGAATGGCGAGTAACACGAGAATGAATTTTAGTAGATGGCACAAGGGACGCTAGCTCTTTAGAGCAGTGCCTATTATAGTATTTGTAGAAAAGAGAAAGAGAAGCAACATTACGCAATGTGACAAAGGTTGGAGATTGGCTGCCAGAGCAGGTCCAACTATGTTTACAATTCGTTTTTGCACCTTGTCTAAAAGAAAAAGAGCATCATTAGAAGATCCGCCCCAGATGTGGCAACAGTATTCCATACAGGGACGGATTTGAGATTTATAGAGAATAGAATCTGGAGTAAGAAAGTTTTGAGCTCGATAAAGAGATGCAACCTTAGCAGATGCTAATTTTGCAATGGATTTGATATACGGTTTAAAAGAAAGATCAGAAGTAAGAGTTAATCCTAGAAGATGAATGGTAGATGACTCATCTAGTACATTACCATTCATAAATATAGGAAGATCTAAATTATTACGATAACGATTGGCCGAATAAAATTGAGTTTTATCTGAATTAAAGTTCACCAGCCACTGTGAGCCCCATGCTGTAGCAGAAGTGAGATCCTTTTCAAGCTCAGATACCCCCTCCAAGCAATCAGAGAGTGTAGGCTTCTTATCATGACAAGAGTAAATGGTAGTGTCGTCGGCGAATAATGCCACCTTAGATGTGAGAATATCTGGAAGATCGTTAATGTAAATTAAAAAGAGTATAGGGCCAAGGATTGAACCTTGAGGAACCCCTGAAGTTACAGGATGTGAAGAAGAGTGTTGTCCATCGAGGACAACTTTTATACTACGATTGGAAAGAAAGGACTCAATAATCTTAAAGACGTTACCAGCTACACCATAAGAAGAAAGCTTATGGAGAAGACCAGCATGCCAAACTTTATCAAAAGCTTTAGAAATGTCAAGTGCGATAGCCTTAACCTCTCCACCTCTATCTAATGCACGGTAAAAACCTATCGGTTATTACTGTTAGCACATCAGCTGTAGAACGAGAAGACCGAAATCCATATTGATGATCAGAAAGTAAGTTATTTGATTCAAGATGAGAGATTGAGTGTTTGTTGATTAAAGATTCAAAAACCTTGCTTATGACAGGAAGAAGACTAATGGGACGGTAGTTAGATGAATCAGATCGCTCTCCGGATTTTTTGAAAATAGGGATAACAGATGCTGCTTTCCAGCATGATGGAAAACAAGACTCTGATAAGCACTTGTTAAATAGTTTAGAAAGTATGGATGAAAGCTCCGGAGAACACCTCTGCAAGACTACAACAGGAATGTTGTCAGGACCACAAGCTGTTGAAGAGTCTAAGCAGGAAATTACTTTAGATACAGAAGCTGAAGTGATGCGAATGTCAAGCAAGGGATCAACCTGTTTGACGGCTATGTCAGGTAAAACGCAACTAGTGGAATCAAGAGATGATATTGATGAAAAGTTCTTAGCAAACAATTCAGCTTTGTCTTTAGGTGAGGTGACAAAGTCTGAACCATACAAGCGAGAAGGAATAACAGATTTGCCCTTATTATTGATACTGTTAAAGATTCTCCAGAAGTCTCGAGAGCCTAATTTTTGTGATGAGATACGAGATTTAATGACCTGGGAATAGCGAGCTTTGGCGTCAGACAAAACCTTTTTACAATGGTTTCTGGCGATAGTGAACAGATGTTTGTTTTCTGGAGAATTGTTTTGCTGATAGATATGGAAGTAACAGATAGATATGGAAGTAACAGATGCAACCTTACAACTATTTTTATTTATTTAGTCTCAAAATGTGAATTACATGTTATCAGAAGCAGTGTTATCATGATGATCACAATCCTGATCTAACCTCAAGATCATGATGATCCTCATCCTGAATTGATCAAAAGATCAGGTCTGAGCATTTTTGTTGTGGTACTGCCACTAGAAAGATTACTAGATGTTTGAAAGCTCCTACCCATAATAAAATTAAGCTCTTTATATCAGAGTTTTTCTACTAGGTTGTTTTCACACTCTGCTCCAAGGTTTTGTTGTCACTAAATATTTAAAATAATCAGAATGTAAGTAAAGTTTTGCATTCATAAACCTGACATTTGCAACAAAAAATAAATAAAATATTTCAAAAAAGTCAACAAAATTTTTTAAATTAAGGCGTATTTATATATATTTATGTATATATATATTTATGTATATATATATATATATATATATATATATATATTATATAATATATATATATATATATATATATATATATATAATATATATGTATATATATATATATATATATATATATATATATATATATATATATATATATTATATATATATATATATATATATATATATATATATTAGGGTGCATCAAACGCCCCATACTTTCAAAAATTGATCTATCCCTGTTCTTAAAACTTTCTATTGGTACTCACAAGACACTCTGTTAAATTTTTTCAAAATTGAATGAGATTTAGGAGGGCCACCTCAAATCTGAAACTTGCGACAAGACCCTAAACAGAAGAAAAAAAAGTATAAAAATTTCAAAAATAGTTATGATTTTTTGTTAAAAATACCTTGAAAAAAAATTTCGACCAAAAATGATGAAAAAATGGCTTTTTTTAAATTTTTGCTAAAAAATAATTTTTATGCAATAAAACTTATAATAATAAATATTATGTAAAATTTTTATTGTTTTTGGAATTTTTTAATAAAATTCTGCTTCTTTTGAGTATGACATACATTCTTTTGAGTATGACAGACATTTGATTTGAGCATGACATACATTTGAAAAACTTTTTTTTCTTCTGTTTAGGGTCTTGTCGCAAGTTTCAGATTTGAGGTGGCCCCCCTAAATCTCATTCAATTTTGAAAAAATTTAACAGAGTGTCTTGTGAGTACCAATAGAAAGTTTTAAGAATAGGGATAGATCCATTTTTGAAAGTATGGGGCATTTGATGCACCCTAATATATATATATATATATTTATATATATATATATATATATATATATATATATATATATATATATATATATATATATATATATATATATATATATATATATATATATATATATATATATATATATATATATATATATATATAATATATATATATATATATATATATATATATATATATATATATATATATATATATATATATATATATATATATATATATATATATATATATATATATATATATATATATATATATATATATATATATATATATATATATATACTATATATATATATATATATATATATATATATATATATATATATATATATTATATATATATATATATTATATATATATATATATATATATTTATATATATATATATATATATATATATATATATATATATATATATATATATAATATATTATATAT
>NC_061162.1:49843910-49914186 GCF_022113875.1 Hydra vulgaris | reverse complement strand
CTTAGTCCTAACATTAATTTTTAAAATTCGGCCTAAATATGAAGAATAAACAAGCATCAGTTATACAAAGTGGTGCGTCATTTTATGTAAAAATTCGTTTTTTTCGTCACTTTCTCCACACTATGTGGAATAAATACCTCCATATTTCATTTTGGTCCTACTCTATTATAAATAAATAGTCCAAAATATACCATATAAAAGAAAAGTTGGCTTTCTGAGTTGATTTTAAAGGTCCCCGCCAGACCCCTAAAGTTTGATACATTTTTGTACACAAATTTGACCGGCGGGGACCTTTAAAGTCACGTGACATTAAAATTTTTGGGCTTAAAATTATTTTTATATTGGTGGTCAACCATTCCAGGTAGGACCAACTTGATTTTCGAAAATTCATCAAATATGAATCACCCTAATATATATATATATATATATATATATATATATATATATATATATTATATATATATATATATATATATATATATATATATATATATATATATATATATATATATATATATATATATATATATATATATATATATATATATATATATATGTATATATATATATATATATATATATATATATATATATATATATATATATATGATGAGTGTTATGGACAAGTAAATATTGGAAAAAAGAACATTTATGTGAGTAAGTTTGTTGTAAATATTTTGACCATAATAGGAGGGGGTGAATCTAAGATGATCTGATCGGGGTGAATCTAAGATGATCTGGTTTAATGGGATCGTGGTGAATCTAGGATGTATGATCGAGATCTAAGAAGATTGAAAGATTGAACTGAATCTGAGATTGAGATGAATCTGAGATTTTTTTTTTTTTTTATTTAAACAAAAAAAAAAAAAAAAAAATACAAAGAAAATTTTTACATGCTTCCTTGGAGATTCAAGGAAGCATGTAAAAGGTTTTTATTTAAAGAAATTTTTAATAGTATTGAAAATTATTCAAATAATCTAGACTACCTAAAAATGATTTTTTCATTTTTGATAGTCTCATTTTATTATAAATGTTATTTTAAAGAGGTGTCAGTTTTGAAAACTTTTTAAAATTGTTTTAAGAACCACTATAGTTCAAATACAAATGCAAAAATATATATATAATAAATTTAGACAGTTCAAATTGGTGCTAGTTATTAATGATAAATCGGTTTATGTGGTTTCAAGTTGAGTTTTAGAAGTAATCATCATACCCATTAGTAAGTACATTTTAATTTATTTAGTATATAATTAATAGCACTGTACTTTTTTGTACACTGTATTTTATACTTTAAGAATGAAAAAACATTTTTCAATTAAGTAATTTTTTATTACTTTTGTTAAGAAGGCTTTTTTTTTTCCTGTTGCACTCAATCCTATATTTTATAGACATTTTTGACATGGTGTTACATTTTCTAATTTCTACTTTAAAATCCATTTTAATTTGTCTACTCCGAGGTCTGAAAAAAAAAAAAAAAATCTGAAACTAAGTGTTAAATAACATTGTGCATCAAAAAAAGACTTTCTGTTTGAAAATATTGAAATGAAAATAAAAATAGTACATAAATTTAGTGCTTAATTTAAAAGATAAAAGTGGTACCATTTATTCGAGTATTGTATATATATATATATAGTATATATATATATATATATATATATATATATATATATATATATATCAAGGGTTGAATTAAGGCATCGCGATTTGCGATATCTGTGAAATTATCTGGTCTTCAAAGTTTCAGTTTATGGAAAACCACGAAATTTACGGAATAGGCGAATAAACTTTAATTTGTTAGTGAAAATGTTTTGAAAAACAAAACAATAAATTTATGACTAAAAGAGTAATAACACTACAGTGTTGTTACTGTTATAACACTCTTTTAAGTTACATTTATAGTTTATTGTTTGATCAAACAACACATAATCAAGCTATTTTAAATAAAAATGATTTAGTTAAGTAATTCCAAACTTTAATTAAAGTAGTAATGCATCTAGAAAAAGTACAATGGATATTTAAACCATGTTAAAAACCTCAGCAACTTTTACGAATACATATTTTTATAAACAGTTTAGAATTTCTAACATCTTATTAACGGTCCGGAAAAAACGCGCGTTCACTTTAAAATCAACCAATGAAAACACTGGTAATTTACTTCTTAGGAGAAATCTATATTAAAAGGGGAGGGGGGAAGGAGGCTATAAACTTAAATTTTGTTTTATTATTTAATCAATTAAATCATAATAAAAGTAAAGACAAAAAAAAATATATTTCTAAATATACTTCTTTATAACTACAATTTATTAAATTGAACACCTCTGTTTTTAGTTTAAAACTAAAAGCAGAGGTGTTTTCATAACATTTTCACTAACAAATTAAAGTTTATTCGCCTATTCCGTAAATTTCGTGGTTTTCCACGAAACTGAAACTTTGAAGACCAGATAATTTCACAGATATCGCAAATCGCAATGCCTTAATTCAACCCTTGTGTATATATAGATATGTGTGTGTGTGTGTATATATATATATATGTATATATGTATATATATATATATATATATATATATATATATATATATATATATATATATATATATATATATATATATATATATATATATATATATATATATATATATATATATATATATATATATATGTATATATATATATATATATATATGTATATATATATATATATATATATGTATATATGTGTATATATATATATATATATATATATACATATATACATATATATATATATATACATATATATATATATATATATATATATATATATATATATATATATATATATACATATATATATGTGTGTGTGTGTGTGTGTGTATATATATATATATATATATATATATATATATATATATATATATATATATATATATATATATATAATATATATATATATATATTCTTATACATATATATTTATATTTATATATAACATCGATGGTTAGTCATATTGTTTTGAAGTTTGTTGCTTATCGCAACAATTTGGAAGTGTTTTTTTTTTTTTAATAAGCATTCTATTTTGTGACAAATTTTATTTATTTACAAGCAATCTATTTTACAAGTTTTGATGCTTTTTACTTATGTTATTTGTCTGGTTTTTGACAAAAAACACTGTTTGGGTAAAAATACTGTTTGGCTAAAAACACTGGATGGCTAAAAATGCTAAAAGCCCTAATTGCATCATCATTATGTTTGTAAATTGTATTTATATGATTTCTTATTCTTTTTAGAGGTTTGAAATTGTTTTTCATTATCAACATGTCTGAAAAACAACATGAAGTAGATGATATTTTGGAAGAGCAGCATTTTCAACATGTTAAAGATGCTTTTTTCTTTTATCATTCTTCTGCACAACAGCAGCTCGATCGACGACAAAAATCTTATGATTCTTTACCTCAAAACCATAAAGACTTGATACCAACATTGAAAACTCGTCTTTCTGACACACGCCGTGCTATCGATGAGAATTACAAACTAATTTGCAATATAATTAAAAGTACAAATGGAATGTTTTCTAACTCAACTATTGGTAACTCAAACAAAAAAATATCGTACAAACCACTCTCCGCAAATGACATGAGTCGCGTTCAAACAACCCTTAAACAGTTAGTAAGAGATTGGTCTGTAGAAGGAAAAACTGAAAGAGATCAAAGTTATGGTCTTATCTTGAACGAAATTGAAGAGCTTTTTCCATTAACGCTGTTTAATAGATCAAACATTTTTGTTGTAGTTCCAGGAGCAGGCCTGGGACGACTCATGTTTGATATTGCTGACAGGGGGTTTAATTGCCAAGGTAACGAGTTTAGTATGTATATGCTTTTTGCATCAAACTTCATGCTCAATACATGTCATGAAGTGGATAGTTATCATTTTTACCCTTGGATTCATGATACATGCAATGTTTTTTCAAATAATGACCAGCTAAGAGTTGTAAAAATTCCAGATGTCTGTCCAAGTATCCAAGGTAGAGATTTAAATTTTTCCATGGCTGCTGGCGATTTTTTAGACGTTTATAATTCAGATAGTAAAATAGACTGCTGCGTAATGTGCTTTTTCATTGACACGGCACATAATCCAATAATATATATTAATAAAGTTTTTGAAATACTTAAACCAGGAGGATACTGGATAAACTTCGGACCGTTGTTATATCATTTCTCAGACACAATTGGTGAAATTTCTGTAGAATTAACCTACGATGAGTTAATGAATGTGATTTTGAGTAAATTTACTTTGATAAAAGAATCAGTAGGTTTGAAAGCTGGATATGTACAGAACTGTAAATCTATGATGAAAACAGAGTACGAGTGTGTGTTTTTTGTCGTTCAAAAACCAATATGTTAAATTGTTTTTTTTTTTTTTTTTTTTTTTTTTTTTTTCTGTTAAAGTTGAAAAAATTGAATATTTTAGAATTATTAAGTTTTCTTTTTTTTTCTTTTTTTTTTAAGTTTTAAATTTTCGGTTCTTCAAGTTTTACTTGACACAGTTATTTTTTTTAACTTATTTCTTTTAATTATTTTTACTTTCAGATAATTTAGTGTTTTATGATTTTTATATTCAATAATTTAAGTTTTTAGCTAATATCCTACTCAATTTTTTTTGTTTTTGTTTATATTTGTTGGTACTGTGAAAATTTTTGAAAAAAGTATAAAAAATTATTTTCTGATAAGAAATATTTAAAAATAAACCATAGAAATGGAATTAATGCTTGAAATTGGACATGTTTGTCAAATAATATTGTTATTGATAATAAAAATAGTTTTTTTTCTCATATTTATTAAAGAAAATAGAAAAAAAAGAGAAGAATTTATTTTCTGATTTAAACTTTTTTTCAGCAAGGTTTTATCTAGGGTTCATTAAAAATTTTAGTTATCGAATGAACATCGTACAAATTATAGTTTACTCTCGAGTCAGTCTCGAAGAGGTTATGTTACAATATAAGCATTTTTTATAAAAAGTTTAAAAATCCAAACTGATATTTATAAAACTGCATAAAACAATTTCATTCTAGCGTGGCTTGGGGTCAAATAATTTAATATGCTGATATAAGTTTTATACTTATAGTGATAAATCAAAAGCTAATTTTCAACAAATTGAGGTGTACCAGGTTGGCGATTTGTGAAGCCTGTTTATACTGAAAGTTTTTGTTTTTATTAGTTTTGAGGTATAAAGTTTTTGTTGATAACGAGTAAAAATTAATAAACGGGAGGGGGGAGGGGTCTTAATAAGCTTGGGGTGGGTGGGTAAATTTTCCTAAATAAAATTAAAAAATATTGCGAAAATCCATCGATGATGAAATTTTTCCAAGTAATAAATATTCATCGATGATGATTATTTATTACTTGGAAAAACTTAAACTTAACGTTAATTAAGCGAGATAAGACCGTTTTTCACAAGACAAACTTTTTCGTCATGACGAAATAGTGTGCCGTTTTGATTTCCATTCATTTTATTTTTTTTTTTTTTTGCGCTTCTTGTTTTTGTTATTAACAACAAGAATGACAACAACAAGTTTCCGCATGTTTGTTTAATAAAAAGCAGTCATTACTTTTTATGTATGTTTAATTAAAGTATTAGTATGTTTAATTAAAAGCAGTCATTACTTTTTTTGCATACTTTCTACTTTGAAACGTGAAAATTTATTTTCATGCATTAATTCTAATACTTTTGTCTTTGTATGTAAGATACGATATTATTTAAAATGATGTGATTCATTTTTTAATATAATAATTTAAAAGAAAGCTTTTTATAAGAAAGTATAAAAAAATAAACTGTAGACTGTGATAACAGGCGCAAAGCGTTCAGCTTTGCGCCTCTTATTACTTCCAATTATCAATTAATTCCAGTTATACTAAATTAGGATCGGAGTTAGGTTTGAAGGATAAGGTCTAATATGAATGAGAATATATAATAAGGTTATTCTTTTATCATAGTTTTATTCTCTTATCATAGGAGTGATAACTTTTATAAACATTAACTCATTTAAGAATTACGGTAAATTATAGTATCTGCGTTTGTTTTCCAGAGCAATAATTTTGAAAAGCAAGAGATATAAATTACAATGCTGCGTATGAAAAGCAATTTTTAATAACGACTATAAAACCAGTCACGAAAGATCCGTTTATGGTGGTAAAAAGAATCATATACAAACAGTGAGAGTCCCAGAAATTCTTTTGTAGCCTCCTTAGCTTCAAAAAATTGAACATCAGAATGCTGATAACGATGTCAAAGTGGATGATGAAATACAAAGTAGTGAAAATACAAAGTTAGAAAACATAATAATAATTGAAACATCAACTTCAAGATGTGGTATATCCATAGAGGAAGAAAAAACATTTTCTGAATCAAATTTTTTACCCCATTTTTCTGGCCGATAAATAAAGATGACACGATTATGGATACTACTGAGGTAAGCAGTGAAACAACAAATTGGCCTTCACTTATGGGGAATTTAGGTGTTTTAATTGACAATCTTAAAGATTGTAATGACATTTATTAAAAATATTGTAAAAAAGAATTAGTAGATGAAAAATTCGCTGCAATTAAAATTGTGAATAAGTTCTGTGTTAAAATTGTCAAAAAATGTTTTGGAAATGGGAAACCCTTTTATAAGAAAGCTCGATATCAAAGCTCAAAATATTATAATTGACAAATCAGATTCATCAGCATTGAGAAGGCATAACACAGGTTTACGCCCACCTACAATTACGGACAATCAAAAATCATAATTATTCTAATAAAGGCCACACCAATCAAAACTTGCTAGTTTCCCAAGTGACGGTAAAAATAGATTTAATCCCCAGTGGTACAAAGAGTTTGAGCATTTAGAAATAGTACCCAGAAGGATGCCACATTTTGTTTTGTTTGCTGTCTTTTCCCAAAGGGTGTTGGAAAGAAGGGAAAAACTGAAGAAGCTAGAATAAATGTTTAAGTAAGATTTTGGTCCAAGATGAAAAGCTTTGGGAGAGACAAACTTGGGAAACATCAGGCCAGGGCTGTTCCGAGGAGGGCGTAGAGGGTGTCTAGCCCCCCTACGAATTTTATTAGTCGGCATTTTGGATACTGGAGTGGGCAAAATGGGATTTATAGTTGGCAGTCGGAAAACAAGGACCTTTTTTTTTTTTATTTTTTTCTATAGATAAGTTAGTGGGCAAAAAAAAAATTTTTTGGCGTTAGTCGGCAAAAAACAGACACGTCACCCCCACCCAACCTTTAAAACCTTTTTGGGACGGCCTGCATCAGGTGCATTGTACCTCTTAAGCACATAAAGTTGCATTAAGTGAATATTGTCACTTTCTTATGAAAATAGAGACTTGCTCTGTTAAAAAAGCATAAAGTAGAGGTGCCGAATAGAAAAACTGTTGAAATTCTTATCGATACATCAAGACTTTTGGAAGTTAATATAATATAATATAAAAGAACTGTTTAGAATATCTAACGAAGAATTATTAAAAATAAATGACTGGATTACAAATAATAAACTTTCATTAAATGGTGAGAATACTAAATTTATCTTGTTCCACAGACCTCGTAGGGGAGATCTACGAAGTTTGTGGAACAAGATAAGGACCTTTCTCTAAAATTACCCAATCTCTTTATGAATAAAACAATTATTAAAAGAGAGTCAACTGTTAACTTTCTAGGAGTGATTATAGATGAAAATTTATCATGGAAATATCATATTAAATCTATTGAAAACAAAATCTCCAAAAATATTTCAATGTTATATAAAATTAAACCATTTCTTAATATTGAGTCTTTAAAAATTATATATTTTTCAATTATTCATAGTTATTTTTCTTATTGCAATATTGCATGGGGAAGTACTAATTATGGGAAACTTAAAAAAATCTATAGCAAACAAAAACATGCATGTAGGATTATATTTAGCGTTATCAGAACTGTTAATGGTGAATCTCTTCTAAGCGAACTTAATGCACTTAATGTTTATGAAATTAATATATACCAAGTTATGCTTCTAATGTTTAAATCAAAACATGGTTTGTCCCCTAATATATTTCACTCTTACTTCACTGAAATTACTCATAAATACCCCACAAAATTTTCAGTTGATATGTTTGTTATTCCAAGATCTTTTTTAAAACTCAGCTTATTTCAAATTCAATACCGTGGACCATTTATATGGAAAAGTTTTTTTGAAAAATATTATTAAAAATAAAACTCTTCTAAACTTCTCCCTAGAACAATTTAAAAAAGAATCTAAACGTTTTCTATTAGGAAAAAACTTCGATTTTAAAACTATAAAAAAATGTTTATTTATATATCTTATTATACGATTTACTACTTGTAATATATTGTGTTGTATTTTGTAATTATACAAAATACAACACAATATATAAGACATATATTGTCTTATCTAGACATATATTGTCTTATCAATATATAAGACATATATTGTCAAAATACAACACAATATATAAGACATATATTGTCTGCGATAAGACATATATTGTCTTATCGCCAAGCCCCGTTTACAACAATGTAAACGGGGCTTGGCGATAAGACAATATATGTCTTCTTCTTGCTCCGGCTATATATTATAAATGTATGATCTTTCTTATTGTAAATTTTATCAAACGGCAAAGAAAAAAAAAAAAAAAAAAAAAAAAGTTTAGGGAATCTTTGTTGCAGTAGTGAATCTCATTTCTCGCCACAATCTTACACTAAAAGCCTGGATTGAAGATAGAGCCTTTTGTCCATATAGAGTTGCATACACGAGTCCATCATCTCAAAATGAAATAATTAGTTTAATTGCAACTGAATTGAAGAGTCAGACCATTGATGAAATTAATAGCAACAATTTTTTTTCTGTGATGGCCGACAATACTCCCGATATGTCACACAAGAACATAATGAGTTGTAAGAACGGCCAGTAAAAACGGTGAGATTCAGGAAAGGCTTTTGAAATCAGTCGAATTTACTGATAAGACTAGAAAAGAAATAGCTGAGCTAATTTTATCTTTGTTTAATAAAGAAGGCATTGACTCATCAAAGGTGGCCTTTCAGTCGTATGACTACGCGTGTTCAATGTCTGGACAATTTAAGGGAGTACAAAAGTATGTAACAGAAAAGATTATGAAAGAAACACAGAAAAGATTATGAAAGAATTAACCTTACCACAGAAAAGATTATGAAAGAAACACATCTAGATTCTAATGAATTGCGATCCGCTTTAAACAATCTAAAAAACAACAAAAGTGCGGGCTTTGATAATATCAGTAGCTTTGTCGTAAAATCAGTATTTGATATCATTGAACCATCATTGCACCACATCTTCGATCTTTCGCTAAAATCAGGTATTGTCCCGGATAAACTAAAGATTGCTCGAGTCACCCCTATTTTTAAATCTGGAGATGATTTTGATACTAATAATTATAGACCTATATCAGTTTTACCATGTTTTTCCAAATTACTAGAACGCGTCATGTATAATAGACTTTACAATTATTTGACGGAAAACAATTTTTTATACGGTAAACAATTTAGATTTAAAAAAAACCACTCAACCGACCATGCAATAATTGAGCTAGTTAATCAAATATCTAATGCTTTTAGTAATGATTGCTTTACGCTAGGAGTTTTTATTGATCTTTCTAAAGCTTTTGATACCGTAAATCACGACATTCTTCTAAAAAAGTTCGAAGTGTATGGAGTAAAAAATAATAACTTACT
The DNA here is from genome assembly GCF_022113875.1 of Hydra vulgaris. Classification (NCBI taxonomy): domain Eukaryota; kingdom Metazoa; phylum Cnidaria; class Hydrozoa; order Anthoathecata; family Hydridae; genus Hydra; species Hydra vulgaris. The sequence goes on along the minus strand of NC_061162.1, from coordinate 49,904,457 downwards.
TTGGTTTAAAGATTATTTATCAAACCGAAAGCAATATATTCAGCATGAAACAACAAAAACAACAAATAGCGCCATAACTTGCGGGGTTCCCCAAGGCTCGATCTTGGGACCATTATTATTTTCACTCTATATAAATGATTTATATTCAACATCAAACTTATTAAATTTAATCTTGTTTGCGGATGACTCCAATTTGTTTTATTCGCATTGAGACATTAGGACCAATAAATTTGCCAATAAATTTGCCGAAACTTTTTATTGACGAAATTGAAATAAAAAATGATTCCGTTACAAAATTCTTAGGTGTTTATCTCGATGAAAACATCTCCTGGAATCAACATATTAATTATATATCTACCAAAATTTCAAAAAACATTGGGATTCTATATTAAGCTCGTAACTACCTAAATAAAAATTGCTTAAAACAAATTTATTACTCTTTTATCCACAGTTACATAAATTATGCCAACACTGTTTGGGGGAGTACTGTAAAAAGTAAGTTAAAACTTTTTTATCGTCGTCAAAAGCATGCGATCCGCATAATTAACTATGCCGATCGTTTTACACACACAAAACCTCTTTTTACTGAAATGAGATTGTTAAATTTATTTGAACTCAATGTATTTAAAGTTTTATGTTTTGTATATCTATGGAGAAATAATCAATCCCCTACCGTTTTTAATAATACTTTCAAACTCAAACCTAACAACAAATACGACATGAGAAACATAAACTTTTTAAAAGAACCATTTTGTCACACAAAATTTAATTAATTTTGCATTGCTTATCGTGGACCCCACCTATGGAATAATATAGTTTTGCAGAATTTTGATTTACCAACTTCCTTTTACCTTTTCAAGCTTAATCTAAAAAAATGTATTATTTCACTTGATAATATACACAGATACTTCTAATATTTTGAAAATTGTTATACAACTTGAATTCAGTACTTTATTTTAATTTTTACTTTATTTTTTAGTATCTTATACTGGTATTTATTTTGCTTGTTTGTGCTTTATAAGGTTCTGATGACAAGATCTTGTGATCTTCTTTCAGATCCTAGCTTATGTTTCATTGTAAGCAGTTTATGTATGTGCGCATCTACGCATTTGTATGTGTATATATGCTTATATTTATATATGTATGTCCGTGTTTTTTCTTATTTTAATTTAGTTGATAAATGTTGTAACACGAATTTAATTGTAACACGATATATATGGCATATATAATTGTACTTTGACATTTTAATGTAAGCAAAATTAAAAAAAAAAAAAAAAAAAAAAAAAAAAGGACACTTTTTAACATAGTTAACAAAGAATTACATAAAATAAACGAGTGGTTTAGGTGTAACAAACTCTCTTTGAATGTCAAAAAAACCAAGTTCATCCTATTTCATAAACCAAATAAAAACGAAAATATTCCTGTTAAACTACCTGATCTTAAAATAAATAATACTAATATAAAAAGAGAAAATTTTATAGACTTTCTAGGTGTGGTCTTGGATGAAAATTTGTCGTGGAAGCTCCATATAAACACTATAGAGAGAAAGCTCTCAAGAAATATTTCATTAATGTATAAAGCAAAACCTTTCCTAAATATCATTTCCTTAAGAAGTTTATACTTTTCATTAATACATAGTCATCTAAGCTATGGTAACATGGCCTGTAATGAAGTCACTATGGGGCTTAATGATAAGACAAACTGATGTCTTCTTCTTGCTCCAGCCATTTGTTTTATTATTTATGTTATTTTATAAATTGTAACTTTCTACGGCAAAATTAAATAAATAAAAAAAAAAAAATAAAAAATAAAAACAAACAAACAGAAGAAGTCGCCATAATGTGCTCTACATATCTTCTCAAGACCACAGAACAAACCTATTAAATATACCTGCAATGTTAACACTTTAATACAAGAATTGTTTAATGTCCTTGAACAGTTGCATGTTTTCTTCACATCAAGCACAAAAGGATTTACTCATTTAAAGGAAAAACTTGAAGACATTGACAATGCAATACAGCTTGTAAACCTTTGTCTAGAAGAAGATAGACCGCACGAGCCAAGTCTGTCAAGGCTCTAAACCAGTGTTTAGAGAAGGTTATTGATCTTCTTCAGAGCATCTTAAATAATAAATTTTTCAATACTAACTTGAGAACTAAGGCAATGAGACTTCTAAAAAAACAACTTTTGATTTTATTATTACTCTTTTCTTTATGAAAAATATCATTGAGAAGATAAAAATATTAAGCACTGCCAAAAATCTACAAAATATCAGTAACGACACATATGTTATGAATGATTCAATCAAAAGTGCAGTGATATTTTCTAGGAAATTACACATTGATGCAGAAAACGACTACAAACGGCACTAATGGAGCTGAAAGCTTTTTATTGGAAAGAATTCAAAGAGGCCATAAACTCTTTAACAATGGGTTTAACCATAAATTCTGCGGCTAAAGGAAATATTTGCCACCATCACCAAAATTTTTAGTTTTCCTTTAAATAAGGACAATTTGAGTATTGAAACCTTAACAAAAGTAAACAAACTTTTTTCCGCCTGGATACAAGGATCAAATTCCAGACGTTCATGTGCTGAAAAGCCAGATGGAAATTTTGATAGATATCTATTTAGGAGAAGGTAATGAAGAATTTAAGTCATCATGAACACCAGCAAAGACGCTGCAAGATATTTTGTACCATGTTGTGAAATTAAAGGACATACTGAAACAAGCCCATAAACTATGCATTTTTGTAATCACAGCTGCTTATGATGTAGCATCAAATGAGCGTTCTTTCAGTCAACTCATGATTGTAAAATCATATCTGAGAACAACAATGAGTGATGAGAGATGGGATAGTCTCATGCTACTCAAGTGCGAAAAAGAACTTTGTAAAGGAATTAACCCCGAGCATCTTGTTAAAGGATGGGTTCAATTGAAGAAACGTCAGATTTAAATCAAACAGTAAATAAAAAATAATAGACTAAAGATAAAATATTATGTGTAACGTTTCAACCTTTCATCGGGTGTCAAATTTGTCAATAAAGCAACAATTTTAGCAGATTAATGTTGCACTCTTTCTGAAGCTTCAATTTTAATAATATTTTCCATATTACTTTTCCCTTCCCCCAGGAATTTTTTTTTTTCTTTATTACAATCATTATTACAATCTCTATTACAACTTTATGTGAATGAAAAGTAAGACATAAAAAAGAAATAAATAATATTTACAATAAAGATTTCGTTAACAATAGAGAATTAGATTAAAGTTAGGAATAAAGAATGCGGAAACTCGAAGAAGTCCTTGAGGACATGTCGCAGAGAAACGCTGGAATCAAAACGCTTTAAATAAATTCATTTTTATTGATCTTTTTTAAATGTTTATTCGCTTTTGAATTGGATCTGTTTCGATAAATAATTATATAAACCGTTACAATCCTTATCAAAAATAGTTAAAAATAATTAATATACTTCAGTATAATTATTAATGTGGTTTGATGATTTTAATATAAATCCGTTTTCATGGAATAGATTAAAAAAAAAAATAATAATAATTGTATTGAACATTTCTTGCATTGAAATTGTAGAAAATAAAATCTGGTTGAGGTGGACATTCTTGTTGATAATTATAAATAATAGCTCTTGTTCTAATATTAAAAAAAAAAAAATCGCTAATTAGTTTTTTTTTTTTTTTCAATTAAACGAAAATATATATATATATATATATATATATATATATATATATATATATATATATATATATATATATATATATATATATATATATATATATATATATATCTGAAAAAATTTTTAAATCATGTCTGTTACGATTGAGTAAGTCAAAAAGTTGATCAAGGAAATGTTCAAGAAGTTCAAAACTGAGACCGAAGAAATGCTGAAACACCAGGAAAATCACTTTTGTTAACATCGTTAGTTCAAACACTAAAATAATAAACGATCATTTGGATAAAGTTGAACGTAATATTTTTGAAAACTAAAACAAAATAGCATTTATTATGAAGGAAGTTGATGAAACTAAAATCAGCTTAAACTTTCATGAAGACATATTTAGCAAAAAAATTAAAACCGCGATTGATACAATTACATAAGTTAACTTATCGAATATAGCTTATCAAATAACAACAGCGATAAGCTTTCAAAAATAAACAACAAACTTAGAGAGATTGAAGATTGATCGAGGCAGAACAACCTTAGGATTGATAGTGTCCCCGAAAACGATACGAAAGCTGGAATGACTGTGAACTAAAAGTTAAAAAAATATTTAACGATTACCTAGGGGTTCATAATGTTTAAATTGAAAGAGCGCATAAGACAGGGAAAATTGAAAACAAAAAACACAGAACAATCGTCCTGAAACTTTTAGATTTTAAAGGCAAAACCGAAATACTCAAAAATTCTTTCAAACTAAAAGGTAAAAACATCTGCATATCCGAAGATTACTGTATGGAAACAAACCTAATACGAAAGGAACTACGCGACAGAATGAAAGTCGAATGACACTCTGGTAAATATGCTTACATTTCGTACGATAAACTTATTGTCAGAGATTGGAATACCAGAAAACGTATTACAACATCAAACTTGCATCCAATGTGCCCACAAGAAGTCAAAGTTTCTCAAATTGAAGATGTTTACTGCGAAAGCAAAACTGCGCAAAGGAGGTAAGTATGTCATTTTTAGTTATGATGTAATTTTTTGCAGAGATCTCAGAAACTCTATACCACCTAGTTTTAAAAAGAAATCTTATTCTTATAAAATATTCCCAATAACAAATATGGTTGGAATTAACGACTTCGAATCCCTTAGCTTTAATGTTACTGAAATAAATAATTTTATCACTAATGATAACATCGACCCTGATGTAAATTTTTTTATCAATTCGTTTACAGATTGCTCCTATCATTTCCCAAATGAATTAGAAGAACTTCTTTTTAAATACTTTAATGACAGAAATGCGCATGCGCATAAAGTTAAAATTGTTCATATAAATATTAGAAGCATCAGTTGCAATTTAGAAAAATTGCTAAATTTACTAGATAAAACAAAAAACTTTTTAGATATAATTTGCTTAACTGAAACATGGATAAACTCAAATGACCTTAATAATACTAAAGGTTTTTATATTTCTATAAAATATATTATATTTATATTTCATTTTAAATTGATTTCGCTCATTAGACAAGTTAATAATAACAAGTTAATGCGTGTCATATTAGGTAATACGTCATCCACCTGGGTAAAGGTTACCAGTGGCGTTCCGCAAGGTTCAGTGCTAGGTCCTACGCTGTTCATAATATTTATTAATGACTTACCCGAACACATCAATAGCGAAAACTTATGTAAAATGTATGCAGACGATACTAAAATCCTGAGTGTCGTCAAAACCACTGAAGACAAAGCTCGTCTGCAATCCGATATAGATAGCGTTGTTACCTGGACTCAAACCTGGTTAATGGAACTCAACATCAAGAAATGCAAAGTCATGCATTTCAGTAAGTACAATGTTTCCCCACACATTTATTTAATGAACGAGTACGACGCTAACGGTAGCGTCACTAGAACAGTAATCGAGTCTTCAACATCCGAAAAAGATCTAGGCGTTCAAATTTCCAACGACTTAAAATACGAGAGGCAAGCACAAATAGCCGCTGCCAAGGCTGATAAAGTCCTCGGGACATTGAAAAACACGTTTATAAGCAGAGATACCAAAATATGGAAAAAACTTTACACCACTTATATACGCCCACATCTCGAGTTTGCAGTTACTGCCTGGTGCCCGCATCTTGAAAAAGACATAAATGTCATAGAACGTGTTCAGCATCGGGTTACCAAAGTACCGCACGAAATAAAGCGCTTCGATTACGAGACAAGATGCATCAAACTCGGTCTCACCTCTCTATTAAATAGACGTTTACGCGGCGACCTCATTCAAAAATATAAATTCGAAAACAGTATCGACTCAATTAGCTGGCATATAGATCCACCTAACATCTCACCTAGCTACGTTCATCGCAAGCGTTTTCATCGTGAAATGGACAACAACTGCCTCGTTCGCTATAATTCCTTCAACAACCGCGTCGCTCACCCATGGAACGCATTACCTGACGTAGTAGTCAGTGCTACCAGTATCGATCGCTTCAAAGCAAAATTCGATCAGCTTTAATAATTACTACAGCGCATCATCTTCCGTGCAATTTCGCACGAGCTAGCACGGCTAGCTGTTGATGGGCTTAAGCTTGTTCTCCATTCAGAACTATTTGCGCTTAGGAGGAACGGAAGAGTTCTTTGAGCATGCGCAAAAAATTCTGATTGGAGAACGGGTTTAAAAAAACTGTTTGCGCATGCTCAAAGAACTTTTCCGCTTCTCCAAAGCGCAAAAAGTTCTGAATGGAGAACGGGCTTTACGGAACACGCCCGCTCCGTGTAATTTAACTTTAACTTAACTAACTTCTTTTTGACACCAAGTTTCAGTAAGGCAGATGACACTAAATTTAAAACTTATGTTATTTAGCATCAGTTTTAAGTTATCAAAGTTTTTGTTTATGCTTCTAATGTTAATACTTAGTAATGACATGTTAGATGATGACGTCTTAAAAAAACTTGCAACTTCGTGGACATTGAAATAATTTGTTTCGATGCAAATATTGTTGAAGAAGTTTGTGTCAGAAATAATGTTGTTAGTAGAATGTTGTGAGTTATCGCTTAAAGAATACTTAGTAATAAACGCGGTGGCGATAAAACGGCGATAAAGAAGTTTTATCTATTGAAATTATAAACAAAACATCTAAAAATATATTATTTAACACTTGCTATTGACCACCTGACTGTGTAAGCGTGAACTTAAGCATTTTTTTTTAACAAAATATCTTTAAAAAAAGCTTAGTAGAAAACAAAAAATGTTTTATTTTTGGAGATCTTAATATGGATTGCTTTACTTATAATAAGGACAATAAAGTTAAAAACTTCTACGATTTTTGAAGCTGGAGCAGTTCCTTCGATTAATCGCCCTACTAGGGTAACTAAAAACTCAACGTCTCTAATTGACAACATCATTACAACTGATATCTTTAACAATGACATTCAAAAAGACATTTTAAAATCTGACCTTTCTGATCATTTCCCAGTCTTTCTGACTCTTAACTCAAACGCTTCGATTAATAATAATTCTAAAACAATATTTATTCGAGATTTTAATATAACCAATATGAATCTTTTTAAAAATTAGTTATCTCTTTTGCACTGGGATCATATTAATTTCAAGGGGAATGGTGACACCATTTATGAGACCTTCTTTAAAACATTTTTCGCCGTATATGATGCTAACTTTCCAATTATTGAAAAAACAATTAAAATGAAAAATTTTCATAACCCTTAGGTTACCAAGGGTTTCAAAAAGTCATCTAAAACAAAACAGAAGTTGTATATAAAATATCTTAAAACGAAATCGTCTAAAAATGAAAAAATATACAAAGCTTTAATATTTGTTCGAAAAAATTCGTAAACGTTTAAAAAAAAATTATTACTCTAGAATATTAGACAAATTTAAAAATAACTCTAAGCAAACTCGGCAAGTAATAAAAGAAATTACTGGCAATCAAAAAACATGCTCAGGTTCCCTTCCCCAAATGATTATAGTTGATAACAAAAGTATTCATGAATCAAAAGCTATATCTAAAGAATTTAATAAATACTTTATCGAAATCGGCCCTAAATTAGCTAATAAAGTTCCCCAGTCGCCTTTAATGATTTCTTAATACCGATGGATGATTGCAACTGTTCCAAAGAAATATACTCAGAATCATTTTATGATGAATTCGAAATCGCCTTCAAATCACTAAAAAAAAAAATGCTATTGGAGCTGATGGAATTAATGGTGACATAATTATCAAGTGTTTTGATCATCTCAAAAATATTCTTTATAAAGTTTATAAATCATCTGTCCACCAAGGAGTTTTTCCTGATCGTCTAAAAAATGCAAAAGTTATTCCGATTTTGAAAGAAGGAGACTGTTGCAATACCAGTAACTATCGCCCTATATCTATCCTTTCTACCTTTTCAAAAATCTTAGAGCGTATTATGTACAATAGAGTATACAAATATCTTGTCTCCAATAATCTTTTATATAATAATCAATATGGTTTAAAAAAAAATAATTCTACCGAACATGCAATCATCCAATTTGTACGAGAAATCTCAAATTCCTTTCAAAGATCCCAATTTACATAAGGTATTTTTATTGACAAGTCGAAGGCTTTTGATACTGTCGATCATGAAATCCTGCTTGAAAAACTAAAATACTACGGATTAAACTATACAACTATAAAATGGCTTTGTAGTTACTTATCAAACCGCAAACAATTTGTTTTTGTTAATAACTATAACGAAAGCCATCTACTAAATATTTCCTGTGGTGTTCCCCAAGGTTCTATCTTGGGGCCACTTTTGTTTTTAATCTATATAAATGACTTAAATAAAGCCTCAAACTTAATGAGTATCATGTTTGCCGACGACACCAACTTATTCCTTACTAATAATGACATAGCCAAGCTCTTTTCTACAATAAATGGTGAATTTAAAAACATATCTACTTGGTTCAAATGTAACAAGTTAACTCTTAACATTATTAAAACCAGATGGGTTCTTTTCCATTCACTCTCTAAAAAACGCTATTTACCCCAAAGTTTGCCCAAAATAGTTATTGATAAAGTTGAAATAAAAAGCGATTTTGTTACTAAATTGTTAGGAGTGGTTCTCGACGAGAACATTACATGGAAACAGCATATAGAATATATTTGCTCAAAAATATTTAAAAGTAACGGAGTCTTATATAAATTCAAATCATATTTAAACAAAAAAGCCTTAACCCAACTCTATTACTCATTTATTCACACCTATATTAATTATGCCAACATAGCGTGAGGAAGCACTGAAAAAAGTAAGCTAAAATGCCTTTTTTGCCGTCAGAAGCATGCGATCCGATTGATTAATTTTGCGGATCGTTTTACTCATTCCAAACCATTATTTATAGAGATGAAAATACTTAATATTTACGAGCTCAATGTTTATAACATTTTATGCTTTATTTACATATGGAAAAACGATTTAACTTTACCTATCTTTAAAGACCATTTTTCTCCAAACCCAATTAATAAATATTTACTTAGAAATAAAAACTTTGTATATGAACCTATTTGCAGAACAAAATTTAACAAATTTTGCATTATATTTTGAGCACCTTATCTTTGGAATAAAATCGTTATATCTAATTTTGATATATCCAATACATTTCCGATCTTTAAAAGTAAACTTAAAAATTTTATTTTATCTATCACAACAATCACGTATTTGTCTTTTTAATTGTAAGGCTGTTGAATTTTCTCTTGCCTATTAAAAAGAGATGTATTACTGTATTTACTTTGTATATATATATATATTTATTTATATATTTACGTTTTATAAGATCTGATGATATGATCAGACGATTTATTATATATAACATTATTGGTTTGATTTATATTTCCAATTTATATCACGATTTATTGTAATTTTTTAGTTTTGTTAATGTATTGATTTTAAAAAAAATTGTAAAAGGTTCTGATAATAAGATCATTATGATCTTCTTTCAGAAGCCATGTCTCTTTGTAAACAGCGACAAAAGTGAAAAAAAAAAAAAATTGTTTTTTTTTTAAAAGTTTATATCGTGTTGGCATCATCACCATACAACCCATCATAGGTGGTATCACCGAATCCTTTTTTTAATCGATAACGATTGCCAAGCAGCCCAAGAAGTTTTAGTTAGGAAAAGGAGGGGAGGCTATCTCCCCCTCTGCCTCCCTGTTCTTACGCCAGAGGTTATGCAGCACTATTCTTTTTTTTTCTTTCGAATATACATAGACTACAAGCACATACACAACCATACTAACAGCACATATACACCCATATATATACCAGCATACATAAATATATACATACGCAGAAACGCACACATTTTATACATAATTTATTATTTTTTTTAATTTTCTTTAATTTTTACAAAGCCGTGTTATAAAAACCGTAATAAATTTTTTTTGTTTGTTTTTTCAAATACTAAATAAAAAATAAAATTAACCCGAAAATTTATACATATTAGCAATATAAAACATAAAGCAATATACAAGACGAACATTTGAGTTCGTAATATATGAATAGATGTATAAATAAATATTTATGCATCTATTCATAGCTATCAGTTTTAGTACAATCTCAATGCAACTAAATACTTAGATAAACTCAGTTTTAATAGTAGGTAGACAAACCCAAAACACTCTTAGTAATATAGAAAAACGTTCTCCATAGAAAGAAATAGATTTTTAAGCTTAGTTTTGAAAACAGAAAAAGAGGAAGGCAGATCAAAATTTTGCAAAATTACTTTATTCCAAAGATTAGGTGCACGATAATCAATTCAAAGCTGATTAAACTTGGTTCGACATAAAACTTGATTTAGCAAATTATTATTTCTCAGAGCATACTTATTGTCTGGCTTCAAAGTAAAAATATTTTTAAAAACGTCAGGAGATAAGTTATTTTTCCACATAAATACAAAACATAGAGTACTATATAAATTCACTTCATAAATATTAGGTATTCTCATTTCGTTAAATAAAGGTTTTGAATGAGTAAAACGATCGGAAAAATTAATAATACAAATTGCGTGTTTCTGACGAGAAAAAAGACGTTTCAACTTATTCTTTCCAGCACTTCCCCAAGCAATATTTGCATAATTTATATAATTATGGATAAACGAGTGATAGAGTTGGGTTAAGCTTTTTTTATTTAGATAATCTCTAGATTTATATAAAATTCCAATATTTTTAGAAATCTTGGTACATACGTGATTAATATGCTGTTTCCATGTAATATGCTCATCAAGGTAGACTCCTAAAAACTTTACGACAGAGTCCCTCTTAATCTCAATTTGGTTAATAAATATTTTAAGCAGATATATGGGTAGGTAACGTTTTTTTTTGAAGCGGGTGGAAAATGATCCATTTTGTTTTATTAGTATTAAGAGTTAATTTGTTACACTTGAACCAGCTAGATATTTTTTTAAGTTCATCATTCATATTACAAAACAGTTTGGAGATGTCAGTATTAGAAAGGAATAGGTTAGTATCATCAGCGAACATAATGCTAAGTAAATTTGATGCTTTATTTAAGAAATTAATGTAAATCAAGAATAAGAGGGTCCAAATATAGAGCCTTGAAGAACACCGCAAGATATATCTAATAAATTTTTCGGCAATCATTCTCACAAGAAACAAATTGTCTACAGTTTGATAAGTAGCTTTCAAACCACTTAAAAGTTTTTTCGTTTATACCATAATATTTAAGTTTATGCAGTTAGATAGTTTGATCTACTGTATCAAAAGCATTGTAAATAATCATAGACTCTATTATACATAATTCTTTCTAATATTTTCGAAATCATAGGTACAATAGAAATGGGTTGGTAGTTGCTAATAATAGCCCTATCGCCTTTAGTTGTTCAGGAAAAATTCCTTGATTAATTGACGCGCTAAAAACTTTAAAGAGAATATCTTTTAATAGTTCAAAACAATTTAGAATTATATTACTATTAATGCCATCTGCTCCAGTAGCTTTATTTTTTTTTCAGAGTTTTAAATGCTATTTTAAATTCTTCAAATAATAATTTAGAAGACAACTCCCCAGATGTAATGCAATCATTCATCGGTACTAGAAAATCATTAAATATAGCCTGCGTCATTGGAATCTTATTGGCCAGTTCAGGACCAATTTAAAAAAAAAAATTATTAAACTCACAAGCCATTTCTTTTTGTTCATAGATGATTCTGTTATCAACTTTGATGACCTGGGGAAGGAAACCTGAGCAGTCTTTTTGTTTTCCACTTATTTCTTTTATTATTTCCCATGTACGTTTCCCATGAGTTATTTTTATAGTTATTAAGCTAGAGTAGTAATTTTTTTCAAATTTTTTCGAGTTTTTCAAACTGATATTTAAAATTTTTGTATATTTTTTCATTTTCTGAGGACTTTGTTTTTAAATACTTTATATTCAGTTTCTGCTTGATCTTCGTTGATTTTTTGAAATCTTTGGTAACCCAGTGATTAAATGTTTTTTTGGATCTATTGTCTTTTCTATGAATGGGAAATTAGAAGGGTTTCTTTTGATAAAAACTTATTTTTTGATTCTCTGCAATAGATCTTATCAAACTTTAAAATAGCATACTTACCTTTTATATATATATATATATAAATATATATATATATATATATATATATATATATATATATATATATATATATATATATATATATATATATATATATATAAATATATATATATATATATATATATATATATATATATATAAAAGGTAAACCCTTTTATATATATATATATATATATATATATATATATATATATATATATATATATATATATATATATATACATTTCTACTATAGCATATTTATATGCGCAGTTGCTCACTTTTTTTGCTTGTCTAAATTAAGTGAGCGTTTTGAGAAAACGATGAGAGAAAACAAAGAATAATGAATGAAGAGGTTGCTGACCCATACCAAACCCTCAGTCGATGTAGCAGCACTCCAATGCAAGTCAGGCTATTTGTCAGTCGATGTATGTACTGAAGCTCCCGCAGCAAGCTATTTCAGTATGATGTAATCACGGTCACCTAACTCAGCAGTATAAGATACAATACAGCAGTATAGTATATATATATATATATATATATATATATATATATATATATATATATATATATATATACATACATATACATATATGCGTCACAAAATCGGACACAAACCTCCACACCCCACCCCCATAACAATGTAACTAGATATTTCACAGCCCTTGTTGACAACATTTTTATAACTAGTTCTATAAGATGCAATAAACCGAAATATCTAATGAAAATCGGAGAAAATGTAACATAGTTTTGAAACAGTTTATTAAATTGGAATCAAATTTTAAAAAAATGCAGCTTACGATCTTTTGAAAATACATTTTAGAAATCTGTGTGAAAAAATCTGTGTGAAATCTGGGTCAAATCTGTGTGAAAAAATCTGTGTGAAAAAGGATTTACGAAACATAAACGGAAAACATAGTTCAAAAATTTACTAAGTTCTTTTATGACAAATGGTCTTATTAAATCCTCAATAAAAAAAAAAGACTCTTTAATAGTTTCTGAAAAAAAAAGCCTTATAAAGTATGAACAAAAATCAATTTGAAAAAATTAAAAAGCCAAAAAAACAATCACTGCAATTTATTAGAAAATTACAGCAATAACCTAAAAAAATGACGACCTGAATACTTTTAAAATAATTAAACAAATGCCCAGGACTTAGTAGCTAGGATAGTTACCGTAAAAACTGTCTAAGGTTTATATAACTCCTCCTGTACATCTGTAATTTGTGAACAGTGTAAGAAATGTCTTTAATGATGATTGTTTAACATTAGGAGTTTACCTTGATTTTTCTTACTTACATAATTAAAATCTAGCTACTGGAGTAACGTGTTACAAAAAATTTTATATATAAAAGCAAATAATATTAAAAGTAATTTGTTAATAAAGTAATTATATTAATTGAAGCAATAACAATAAAATATATTATGCAAATCTATTATTTAATCATCTCAAAAATTCAATCAAACATTTTCCCCGAAATTAAATTTTGTATTTTTTATTAACATTCTATTACGTTATTGAAAGAAGATCACGAAGATCTTCAGATTATTAGCACCTTAAATAAGGAGTTCCTTAAAATGAATCAATAAACTTCCTACAATGACGAGATAAAATAAACTAAAAAACTTCTTACAATGATGAAAAAAATAAACTTTATAAAGTATATAGACTAATACAAACAAATAACAAAAATGTGAACAAGGTAAAATAACTTAATATAGTAAGTAAAATAAATTGCTTTTTATTATGTATTTGTTACATTTACGACATTTATATATTTTTATGTTACACAGGTGATTATCAGTTCTCAATTTTTTATCTAGAGTTTAGAACATATATAGTACCACATTTATTAGACATTTGTATGGTGCGATTATTTTAGTTATGAATACCATTATAAACCAGCGGATTTTTATTGACTTGTTTACTCATAGATCATTGTTTCATCATTTGCTAAAAGATGACTAGAGTGTGAGTTTTTATTCCTCTTTTCCTGAGTTGCTAACTTTTACTCCTCCTACTTAATAGTCTTTGCATTAATTTATGTTTTTTTACCTAAATGACACCATCTTCAATCTGTTTTATTTTCACATCTCCCAGGTCTACGTAACTGGACGGCTCCGTTGGTCACTTTTTGCGATCATTGTGTCGCATAAGCAAAAAAAAATAAATTGCTTAGTAATAACAGAAAGTTAACTACTTCAAGATGTTACTACTAGTAGTACATAAATAGATTGTCCATTGAAAGGATAAAACTTTTAAGTTTAGCTTTAAAACAGAGATGAAGGAGAGAAAAGAGAAGGAAAGAGAAGTAGGCAAACCAAAATTTTGTAAAATAACTTTATTCCAAAGGTATGGCGCACGATAATCTATACAAAACTAATTAAACTAAGTTTGACAAAAAATTTGGTTTAGCAAATCATTATTTCTTAGGGTATATTTATCGACAGGTTTTAAAGTAAAGTAGGTTTTCCGCTACTGGGAACACCAAAAACCTTCAAACTACAGCAGTATGCAGACAATTTAAACTTTGGTATGTACGTAAAACCTGTTAGTTTTTTTTTTTTTTTTTTTTTTTTTTGAAAAGGTAAATTTATATAAATAAACTAGTCGTTTAGTAATCCTCAAAAATCAAGGGTCTTGAGAGTTTTGATCCTTACAGAGAATTGGACAACATGAAGTGTCAAGGTTACAAGTACAGAGAATTGGACAACATGAAGTGTCAAGGTTACAAGTACAGAGAATTGGACAACATGAAGTGTCAAGGTTACAAGTACAGAGAATTGGACGACATAAAGTGTCAAGGTTACAAGTACAGAATTGGACAACATAAAGTGTCAAGGTTACAAGTACAGAATTGGACGACATAAAGTGTCAAGGTTACAAGTACAGAGAATTGGACGACATAAAGTATCAAGGTTACAAGTACAGAGAATTGGACGACATAAAGTGTCAAGGTTACAAGTACAGAGAATTGGACGACATAAAGTGTCAAGGTTACAAGTACAGAGAATTGGACGACATAAAGTATCAAGGTTACAAGTAAAGAGAATTGGACGACATAAAGTGTCAAGGTTACAAGTACAGAGAATTGGACGACATAAAGTGTCAAGGTTACAAGTACAGAGAATTGGACGACATAAAGTGTCAAGGTTACAAGTACAGAGAATTGGACGACATAAAGTGTCAAGGTTACAAGTACAGAGAATTGGACGACATAAAGTGTCAAGGTTACAAGTACAGAGAATTGGACAACATAAAGTGTCAAGGTTACAAGTACAGAGAATTGGACGACATAAAGTGTCAAGGTTAAGTACATTCTTTTTCATTTTTAATATATTTCTAATTTTAATCTCTGATGTATTTTTGTGTTTTGGTGGGTAAAAAAAAAACTTTTTTTTTACCCGTCAAAACCGTGGTCTTAAAATATCAACTTCGAAAAAGAAAAATCTTCAATTCAAAAACAATTTTTAAATTGAAAGAATGTAAAGAGGACGAAATTCATAATTCTCACTACTTTTCTAGGTATTGGTTTCAAAATTTATAAAACTTACAAAACAAAATGCACAGCAGCAATGCTGGAATTATCTAAAGCAAAACAATTTTCCAAAACATTGGGATAACAAAATGTCGAAGCATTACAAAACAACAATAGAAATATGAAACAAAAACGAGTCTCTATTTAACTTTCTCCAGAAATTAAGAAAACATTTTTACTTAGAAGTGAAAAAAAACCATAAAATGGTTGTGCCATCTTATGGTTTTAAAGCAACAACATCTTAGACCTAAATTTGAAAAAAAAAACTTTTTTATTTACGCATACAGACCAACCTAAAATATTCTCTTTCGATTTCCACACAACAACCAGTCTTCTGCAGTCTTGCTTGCCAAAAGCACAATGAAATAGATTTTTAAAAATGATAAAATATGCTGAAAAATTGATGACTACCTTCACATCTTAACCTATTGTGTTCTGCTGATAAAATATGAAAATACTTTCTCAATCCAAAACCAAAAAAAAATTTTTTTTTTGATTGAAACCGAAAAATGCTGATTTTGTAGTTGTTGTTGAAACTTGCTCAAACTATCATGGGTGCAATATGGAAACAGCAGATGCCATCAAATGGTTAGCAATTCTAAAAGTGATCCAATGGCAGTGATAAGTTTAATAATCAAAAGTATAAGCAGTATTATTTCTTTAGAATATAATTTTTATGATAACAACTCATTTTTTCAAGTAGAAAATGGGACTCTAAACATATGGGCTAAACTATTACACTGGCTCCAAATTAGATCTACATGTTTAGTCAAGATTTCACATTTTTCGCAAATATTTTTTAAAAACAACATTTTTATTTATGTTTAATAGTTAATCAATCCCAATTCTTATTTAAAATATATAATTTGATTATGTAAATGTTTGTAGTTTGTTGCGTTGTGTTCATTAGTGTTATTGTATATGTGTGAGTGCTGTGTGGGTAATATGTGTGAGTGTGTGAGTGCTGTGTGTGTAAAATGTGTTTATTACCTTCTTTAAATCTCTAAATTAATTTTTATTAAATGTTTTTTTTTTTAATTCTCTTTAAAAATATATAAAAAACACTAAAACATATCAAATCAATAAATAAAAGAAAAAATATTATAAAACTTATATATATTTTAAAACTTATATAAAACTATATTTTATACAAAAAGAATACAAATAAATAAAAATTTTACTTTATTTTATAAATTTGAACTGTTTTGTTGAGAATGTAATAATAATACAAACTTAAAACTTACAAAATTACTGTCAAAACTTATATATTGTAGACCTTAAACATAAGGTATTTTTATAAAATTATATATTAAATATTTATTGTTTGATAATAATAAAAAAGTTATTAAAAAAATAAAAAATAAAAAATAATACTTTTGTTAATACAGTAATATTGGAGAAATAATAATAAATGATGTTATATAGAGAGCTTGTCATATTTGACAGTATTGAAAGAAGATGAGTGCATTTTCAGTATTGAAAGAAGATGGGTGCATTTTCTTTTCGGCGGTGGGTGCGTTTTTAGTATTTCGAGTGTAATATTTGTGTGCATCGTTTGTTTTTATAAAAAAATAATTAAAGAATTTGCTTGATTACTTTTGAAAAAATCAAACACGAAATGACACTTATAAAACTTTACAAGATCTTAAATTTTTTTTTTAATATATAAAAAACCTTTTTTGGTATTGGATTGTAAAATTTCATAATTTTTAAGGATTTATGTTTAATATTAATAAGAATAACCTCTTCACATTATAACTGAGGCAATTAAAGCATATGCCTCTGGCCCCCGAATCTTCTGGCCCCAAAATTTTGTCAACACACTATTTGAAAAAGTACGTTTTTTGACTTTAAGTATCTAAAATTATGTGCCATTGGAATGAAAGAACAAGAAAGAAAAAATAATTTCCGCAATGATATATGTTCCTTTTAACTTTTTATTAAAAACAGTTACAAAACACCGTAGTTAAAATTCGCTTAAAATTTTGAAATCATTAGTGTAAATTTTTTTTATCTGTTTGTGAATATGCTATTTGCTTTGTTTATTCATTAAATTTAGTTGGCAAAAATGCTGTTGGTTTTTTTAGTGCAGCAGTTGGTTTTCTGTAATTGTGCAACGGATCTACACATTACTTAGTGCCTCCACACATCGATGGACTATCCTGACAAAAATGCTAGCCAAATACAAGACACGAGTGGCTAAAAAATCAGCCATACGTTGGTAAGCAACAAGTGATGCAACAAGTGCTTTGCGGAAGGGTTGATGTTGATGCAACAAGTGCTTACAAAATGATGTTGATGCAACAAGCGGGTTACAAAAATATTCAATCTGCTCTAGATACCATTGCAACTGATGAACGTACAAAAAGTGATACTCGACAAGAGGCACTTGGAATAGCCAAATGTCTTGTTGAATTGGAAACTGGTACTTTGACTCTCTTTTGGGACTCGAAACTACAAAGATTCAATTAAACAAGTCTTATTTACTAGGTGAAACTATAGATTTGAATAAAGCTGTTTGTTTTTTGCATTCATTTTCTAAGTAAGTTTAATCGTTGAAATGTTTGAAAGAATTGGATAAATTTAAGAAATATGGAGAAGAGTTGTCCAAATGTGAAGTATATAAAAAAGAAGTCAAAAGAGTCAAAAAAAAAAAAAAAAAAAAATTTGATGAAAGTACTTCTAAAGAAGTTCTCCTGCTTGCAAATAATGAATTTGTAGTTAATGTGCTGTTTGATATTATTAATGGTATTGGGAGATTCTACCGCATATTCAGATGTGCCCAGCAGATTTGGGTTCACGTACAATTTGCAAACATTGACTCGTATAGAAATATAAAAGATTGTGATACTTTAGCAGCACATTACTTTAATGACATTGAAGTCAGCTTGAAAGAGAAAATGGTTTAATTTAGATCTTACGCAGTCACACAAGCAAGGAGTTGTTGATGTACCACATTTTGGTCAATAATGGTTTGGTTGAAACTTTTCCGAACGTTGCAGTAGTCTTTAGAATTTACCTCAATGTCGTACTAGAATTAATCAAGAGCGGCTTGACATCTGTATTGAAAGTGAGGTGAACAGAATTCTCTCATTTGATTATTTTTTATTTATTTATTTTTATCATATTTGATGGCATTGTTGAACAGTTTGCCAAACAAAAATCCAGAAAATATCATTTTAATTTTTAAATATACGACTGAAATATTAAATGCTCATGCCATACAAAAATTATGACCATATAAAGTTTAAACCCCCCTCAATTTAAAGGGGTTACAAGTTTTATATGGTCATAAGTTTTGAACGCTCAGAGATAGTACTATGAAACTTAAAATTTATCGATGAATATAAGTCTAGTTGAGAATAGTATAAAAAATATTTTATCCCTTAGGTTTAAAGTGAAAGGAGAAAGATGGTAGGAAATTTAAAGAAAGGGGTTTGGAAAGAAAATTCAAGAGCTTTTTTGTTCCCAGCATCCATTCATCGAATTTTTTGTAAAGCATCTTTATATGACATAAGTATAAATAAAGCCGGCGCAAAGGGGGAGTGTACCACCCCCTTCCCCTTATCAATGATTTTTTTTGTTCATTTAGTTGGCAAATTTGACTCTTTTAGAAAAGTCAGTCGGCAATTGTAAAAGTTGGTCGGTAAATTTAGACAGTCAATCGGCAAATATTGAATAGCATGTCGGCAAGTTTTAAAAAATGAGGATTTTTTTGTTTTAATTGGTCAAAGTTCTATTGGCAAACGCAACACCCCGCACCGGCCCTGAGTATAAACATACAAAAGGATAGTTTTAGATAATTTGGAGTGAGACTAGATTAGATTAAAATTTATTAGAACAGTGGTAATAGTTCTAAAGGATATGCAGGCGAATAAAATATGAAGGACTCTGACAATCACATTCAGGTGATTGTCAGAGTCCTTCATATATTATTCGCCTGCATATCCTTTAGAACTATTACCACTGTTCTAATAAATTTTAATCTAATCTAGTCTCACTCCAAATTATCTAAAACTATCCTTTTGTATGTTTATACTCAGGGCCGGTGCGGGGTGTTGCGTTTGCCAATAGAACTTTGACCAATTAAAACAAAAAAATCCTCATTTTTTAAAACTTGCCGACATGCTATTCAATATTTGCCGATTGACTGTCTAAATTTACCGACCAACTTTTACAATTGCCGACTGACTTTTCTAAAAGAGTCGGCAATTGTAGGACCCTTCAATCACATAATACATATGCTAGATAATTTACAATATATATATATATATATATATATATATATATATATATATATATATATATATATATATATATATATATATATATATATATATATATATATATATATGTATATATATATTACAATTATATATAAGACCACAGTTATAAAACAAAAACTAGTTAGCCGGAACAGTATTATTCAAAGATGATAGTTAATTTTAATTTTGAAGTTCTTAATATTTTTGCCATTAACGACGTCAGACAACTTGTTATTCCAAATATTAACAACCCTTAGTGAGAAAAAGTATTTACGGACATCGAGTTTACACTTTAGTTTGCGTAATTTGAATTTGTGACCACAAATGTAAATATAGTTGTTTATTAAATAGAAACTTGATTTATTTAGACAAACTAAGTTGTTCAGAATTTTGTGACATGTAATCATGTCTTGCTTAAGGCGATGAATTTCTAGTAGTTCTAAACCAAGAATCCTAAGTCTATTAAAATATGAAAGTTAATTAGGTCAGCAATTCTCTTGGTTTTTATACTGTTTTATACACTCTTTATACTGCTTTGTTCATTTTAGTACGGTTTGGCAGCCGAACCGAAGAGCTATATTCTAAGTTTGGTCTTATGTAGGTTGTGTAGGCTTTTACAATAACACATGGATCACGATTTATTAAAACACTTAAGGATTTAATATCCTCGAATGTTTAATGCGCGGATGGTATTTGAAATATTATTATTGTAATTTAAGTAAGAATCCATGGTTACATCGAGATCTTTTGGGTTTGTAGACCAGATTAAATTATAATCTCCTAATTGATAGTTATAATTTATATCTTTACAAAATGAAGTAAGTGCTTTGTATGAGTAAAAAACATGTTATTGGCTACTTTTAATTGCCATTTTTTGACCAGAGATAAACTTTATAAATGGCAACAGCAATATTGTGACTATAATCGGCACTCTTAAATGAACTATATAACTTGATATCGTCAGGAGAGTTTGCTCCATGTCTGGAAGTTAATCTCAGACACCAAAAAATGCTGGATCTGTCACTGGTTTTAAGTACAGATTTTTCTATATATAGATTTGTTGAAGAAACTGTAATCAAAATTTTGTCTTATTTTTTAAGTAAAATTGTTACTAAATCGTCAATACTTATCTAAAAAACTATATTTTAGTGTCAGGTGGTATAAAAGGGCTTAAAAAAAATAAAAGGGTGTATAAAAGGGTGTATAAAAGTTATTTTTATATTTACAATGTTCACTAGTCAACGATCGCTTTCAAAGAGTTAGAGGGACACTAAACCACCACCTTTACCAAATATTACCAATAAATGCAAATTTCACCAAAAAAGAGTGTTAAGTTAGTAATTTTTATATACAAAAAAGTGTTATTATTTTATATTAAAAAATAAAAAAATAAAAAAATGGGAAGAAAAAATAAGAAATAAAAAAGTTCGAAATAAAAGTCAGATTCGAGAACAGAACTAAATAAGCATTTTGAAACGAATGAAATTAAAAAAAAAATTTTTAATCTTACGATTTCCTTCATGCACATAGTTGATTATCGCACATAGTTGATTATCGCACATAGTTGATTATCACACATAGTTGATTATCGCATTCTTAGTCGAAAAATAAAACGTCTGCTTCATTGTTGTAAAACATCTTGTCTTTTTCTTTGGACAAAAATCATAGTCAAACAAACCTGCCTTAATTTGTGTTTGTGAAACTTTTTTCAATGATAAAATCCCGAACTCCATGGTCTATTCAAAAATTTGTTCCATTTATCGTAAGGATAAAGCATAAACAGGATAAACCTGCAAAGCAGCATTATATAACTCGTTATAATTCAGTATAGTTACCAACTTTGAACATTTTGTTTTACAAAATAATTTAATTAGTTCAATCCTGCTATAATCCCGAAAATCCCGGGATTTTTGGGACCCAAAAACATCCGGGATCCGGGGATCTCGGGATCCGGGATCCCGGATCCCGGGATTGCAATCCCTAATTAAAAGTTATCTTACCAATAGAAAGCAAAATGTGTGTAATATACAACCTGGAGATTTAAATGTTTTATATGGAGTTCATCAAGGATCTATCCTTGGTCCACTCCTGTTTTTAATTTATATGAACGATTTTTGCAATGCATCTTTAAAACTGAATTCAGTCATGTTTGCTGATGATACAAATCTATGTCTTACTAACAAACATATTAAGAATATGCAGACATGAATGCTGAATTAAGTAAAGTAAATAATTCGTTTAGGGCTTGCTTAACTCAGAAAAAATAAATTACATATTATTCCATAAAAAGACAAAAAAAATCTTCCTCTTAGGTTGCCTAACCTTATCTTAAATGATAAATTAATTAAAGAAATTTTTATGGATTCAACAATAATCTCCTGAAAACCTTAAGAAGAAGTTTGATATAAATAGAAATGAAAACTATTATCTAAAAGCAAATAAGTAACACATATAAACAGCCTAAAAAAGTTTAATAAATTTAGTGAATATAGCATTTCATATCGAGGTCCAAATAAATGGAATATTTATCAAAAAGGATTGAAATTTTTAAAATTTGAGATTCATTTGGGCTTGAGTAACTCTAGAGTTATTTGATTCTATTTTTTCAGATTTTTTATCATTATTCGATTTATTGATCAGCGCTGCAGTTTTATGCCCATTAGGGTTAATAAAATAATATCTATATTATATTTAAATGTAAATTTCAATGAAAAGATTGTGATGACGATCTTTATTTTCATTGGGCCGCTGTTAGTTTAATTATTTATTTTATAAAGATCAGTTTATAAGTTTATCAGATTGTAAAGAAAAGGATATATTTTAAATTGTATATACAAACGTTGGTACTTGTTGACAAGATTTTACTATCTTTTTTTGTTCTACTGACATTTTCTTTCTTGTATATATTTATGTTGATTTAATGACTTTTTCTTTCTTGTATATATTT
The DNA here is from genome assembly GCF_022113875.1 of Hydra vulgaris. NCBI lineage: Eukaryota > Metazoa > Cnidaria > Hydrozoa > Anthoathecata > Hydridae > Hydra > Hydra vulgaris. The sequence goes on along the minus strand of NC_061162.1, from coordinate 49,881,454 downwards.
ATGTTGATTATTTTTTCAAAACAGGAAACCCTGTGTTATTTGTTACTTTTTGAGGAGTTTCACACTCCGTTAGTCCCAGTCGTTTTCTTGTTGACTGGGTGGTAGTTTTTGGTTATGATTCTGATATTTTTAACTGAAACTTTTCTCATTAATATTTTCTATTAAAATATCTATATCCACATTAATATCAACACTGTTGACTATTGACATCAATGTCTACACTTGCGCTTTCGATGTGACTGTTGTTCTTCAGTACAGTTGGTTGCTTTGGATTAGGATTTGAAGGTGAAATGTTTGGGTTTGGTAAATTTGGAGAGTTGGTTTCAGGTAAACCTTTATGTTTATAACAAAAAGTTAGTCTATCCATGTTTTGGTATCGAGGTGACGGATTTTGGCTTGGGTTATTCTAGTTTTTAATAATTATAATAACATTAGCTTCACCATGAACTTTACATTTTTGAATGTAAAAATAATTTAATTCTCCTCTTCCTGCAGCTAGGTGTTTATCTAGTAGGATAATTGCACTCTGACATCCATTTCTAAGTGTACCGATGGGTATATTTTGCACAAGAACATGAACATTTTGTACAGGCTTTTGTTGAAAACGTAAAAAGAAACTTTTTATTTCTATTTCTGCATCCAGAAACTATGCCACTGATGAGTTGTTAATGACTGCAAACTCGAAAGGTTTTTTTATTGTAATGTCTAGTAACTCCCCAAACATTTCCAAGCAAGGTTTGCCTTTTCAGATAAAGCAGGAAGAAAATTGTTAACACTAAAGTTCAAATCACCGCATCTGCATACAAACACATTTGGATTGTTGATTGGTGACTTAGAATCAAAAATTCCAAGCTGGGTCATAACTTGATTGTTAGAATTTCCAGAAATAAAAAAGGGCGCCTGCATTTTCACAAACTTTGCAATCGTACATTTTTTGTTGATGCCTACCTTATCACACAAGGACTATAAAGTTTCAGGATGTATTTTTTTTCCTTCAACGCCTATAAAACTACTTTATTTCTTTTAAATCACAAATAACAAACTAAGTAATCAATGATTAACTTTGTCATACTAAAAATTTTATATAAAAACTGATTTTGTGATCTGGTGATGCAATACCACCTTATATTATTTTATCATACTGACATTTCGTCAGTATAATATGTTTGTAGATATGTTTGAGTTTATAAAAACTTGTAATATTTATAATATGTTTGAGTATATAATTGTAATGTGTTTGTATATAGTTTTATAATAATTTATAATAATTATTTTGTAATATGTTTGAGTATATAAAAAAATATAAATGAACTATGTCTCTTTTGAGACATAGTTCATGTTTATTTTCTTCTTCGCCGGTTGTGTTTTTCAATTAAACCTACGCGGTTGAATGATAAGATTGCATTGCTAAGCTAATTTTTAAATAATAATAAATAAATAGTTAATTAAAAATTTTGGTAGCAGTTTGAACAAATTCTATTTTTGCACAACTTGTATTGTTGCACAATTACGAAGATAATATAGACAATATTTACATAAATTAGAGAAAATAACTAAAGAATTTAATTAAGTTTTTGAATTAAAAATAATGTGGACTGAGTAAATTTGAGAGACTTTCAATAATTTTTTAAATAAATATATTTATTTAATATAATTATTTTAATTAAATAAATATATTTATTTAAGGTTTGATGTCATAAAAAACATATTGAATATGTCTGCCCCATGTACCCGTCGAACGAAAGGGCCGGTACCTGAGTACCCGTTAAAAGAAAAAAAAGAAATTACTTTTTATGAAAGCTGTTCATGTAAACAGCCAATAAAAACTTTTCATTCATTGATGTCTTATATTTAAAGTTGTTCTTTATCATTTATATCTAAATTTTGTTTTACTTTAAGTGTAAAAGCAACACAAGTCCCAATTATAGTTTAAAAAAACTAGCATGTTTGCTGTTTAGGGTGCAAAAAATGCCGTTGATCACATGCAGCAAATGTGAAAACTGTTACTTTAAGATTCTCATTATTATGGTTGAAAGATCGAGAACAATTAAAAATTGAAAGATCGAGAACAAGTAAAAATTGAAGCTTTCTGAAATAAAAGACAACGTTATGGAAAATATTTCGCATCTTAATAGTTTGATGAAATAGTCATCATTTTTCACTTGTGAAAAACACTGGCCACACTGGGCTGTGCAAAACACTTGGCTTTCTAAATCAAACATACTTAAAGGGTTTATGGCCATTTTCCACTCTATATACATTCTAGTTCTAATTTTTTAATGCAATGCAAGTACCTGTCTCAGAAGGTGAATGAACTTTAAGTAAACAATTTTTTTAATTAAAAAAAAAATTAATTTCAATTTAAAATAATTAAATTAAAAAAATATTTATAGGGCCATTATAGAAGAAGAGCGTCTATCGGGCATGCACGTTGAAAATGAACATGATACGATTCTATTGTAAGATGATATAATATTAATCGTGATTTTTTCTAGTAAAATCAGTGAATGTTTTGCATAATTGTCATTAATACAGATGCAGCCCTTGAAAATATGGATGTAAATTAACAGTATTAAAAATAAAAAAAACTTTTATTGAATTTTTTAATTGCGCATTCTTTTAATTTAAAAATATACATTCTTATCTAATTGCCTAATTATCTAATCGTCGTCTAATTGTCTAATTATCTGATCGTCTAATTGCTGCTATGCACCGGGCGTCACGAAAGCTCTCGGCGGCCCTGGCCATGAATGTCTTGCAAATTCGAAGGAATTTGATTTGAAAACTATTTAGAAAAAAAAATTCAAGCCAGCAAATTTTGAAACTTGTGTTTTGTAGTCTTATAAACTCCCAGCAGTTAAGCAAAGAAAAAATATTCCATCACAAAAGAGCAAAGAATTTATTGAAAACAAAAAAAAAAATTTATTCAAGATTCAACTAAAAATAAGGGTTTCTATTGTCACGAAGTGTGTATAGAATGTGTATAGTGTGTGTAGACTGTTTATAGAATGATATTTCTATGATAAGGTATTTTAAGTATCCGATAGGTTTTTTTTTCTGTTAGTGTTATTGAAGCCAAGAATAAGGAAAACAAAACTGCCCGAGTTGGTCATGCTTGTCTAACCTCCTTAGCAGAAAACACTAGGGCTACAGCATCTGATATGCATATTTACAACATCTGATATCCATATGTATATATATATATATATATATATATATATATATATATATATATATATATATATATATATATATATATATATATATATATATATATATATGTATATATATATATATATATATATATATATATATAGCAAAAAAAAAAAAAAAAAAAAAAAGGTAAATTAAAATCAAAGCGGAATGGTTTAAAAAACCAAAATGGCAGTTCTTCTGATAACTGTTTAAAATAAAGGTAAAATAAAAAGAATGTTAAGAGTTTTTTTTTTATGCCATGTTTATAATTATGATTAACTTAATTATTATTTTTATTGTTAACCTTATAATTTTGTTTATAATAAAAATTCGAAGATGTTTTTTTTAAAGAAATAATTTATTACATTTTAAGAAGTTGTTAACTATACTAGGGAGTTAAAAATAAAAACTTATATCATGAATTAAAATCAAAAACCATACTGATTAGTTGTTCTGCGTTGAATTTTTTAAAAACGGCAATTTTCATAGCCACAAGTTTTTAAAAACATCTATTAGATTTGAACGTGGAGGAACTTTGAAAGAAACCACAGGTAATAGTAGAATTGTTTATTATATTCAATGAAATTGTTTATCATAAAATCATATTTATGATACAGTTTGTAAAATTCTATAAAATATAGGCGCTTTCTGTTTTTTAAATAAAATTATCCGGACTTGCGTAGTTTTCCGGAATTATCTAAAATTAGTTCAGATGAACAAAAAAAAGTACAAAGAGTTTTTTTTTTTTAAAACCAAATATTTTTCTTTTAAATATAAAAGTAGAAAAAAATACTCAATGCCTCGTGAAAAAATCAGTTCAGTATGTTAAACCCTTCTTTATTATTAAGCCTATTTCCTCATTTAGTATAAGAGCGATGCATAGTGGCGATTGCAGATTTTTTTTGTATCGGATAAAAGTTTAGAAATTAGTGTTAACGTGTGTCATAAACTTCTCTTTATGTTATTTTAATTTTGTGTAAAATGTTTAGTATTGCTTTTGTTAAAACAAAAACTGAAAAAGATGGAGGGAGGGAAAGATGGAGGGGGGGAAGGATTTTAAAACTTTTTTTTTTCAACTGATTTAAAGATACTACAGATCAAACTACTTTGACAGCCATTTGTTCATGTTTTCAAATAATGAAAAGTTTTCTATTATTTTTATTTTGAAGTGACTTTTACTAAAACCACTCAGTAGGTGCCGTACATTTAAACAAAATGTTGATGAATTATTTTTTTCCGTTGTGGTTTATTACGTTAACTCCGAAACCTAAAATAGACGTCTTGCTTACGTCCTATGCCCACTGGGTAGTTGTCTTATTGACGCTTACCTCATGATATTACAATATAGTAACCGTTAAGTAAAATATAGTTCTTTTTAAATACTCCACTTCGTAGAGAAATTTCAAACATCATGCAAGTCTGGACTTGCAAGATGTTTGACTTGCATGATGTAATGGACTTGCAAGATGTTTGAAAGTTCATGTTTGGTGTTAAAAAGTTTTGATAGATGCTGCAAATTGATATCAAATTGCAACATTTATTAAAACTTTTTAACACCAAACATGAATTTTTTAACACTAAAAATGAACTTTTATCATGATAAAAGCAATCAATCACATTTATTTAGCAGTTATATCTAGTGATGGTCTTACAATATCTTTATCGCCATTTTTGGATTATGGTTTTAAGGTATTTGTGATTGATTTATTGTTATTTTTAGTACAAATAGATAATGAAATCCAATTAAAATTCACGTCACGCTTTAAAACTTTATGTATGCAGTGCGCAAAGCAGCTAGGTTAAACTTGCTGGATTCCGTAAGTTTAACCACAACAATCTTTCACTAGAAAATTTGTAGTTAACATTTTCTTCGGTATCAAATAAATTTCTTCAAAGGTAGAAACTGTTAATTACTCAAAAAGTTTTTTAAAAAGTGAAAAAATTTATTCTTATTTAATTTCTATTCAATTTACTTATATATTTCCTCTGTTCCGAAACACTGTTCCAACGTAAAGAATCATTGAAAAAGAAATAATGTTCTTAATTTTTTTTCATTTTATATATAAAATTTATTCATTTTTTGAATATTTTGAACATTTAATACTCAAATATTAATAAATGTTCAAAATGTTCAAAAAACTATTAAAAAAAAAAAAAAAAAAAGTTTTATATATATATATAAAAAAAAAAAATCAATTAACAACATAGTTTACTTTCAATAATTTTTTACGCTGAATGAAAATTGGAACAGGATTTCGGAACAGAGGGAGTAAAAGAATTGTTTTGACGCGGTATATATAATGTTGACGTGATATATCTATGGGTATGCTTCTATATATGTGTACAATTTGCTGATCAGCTTATGTTGATAAATTTTATTAAGTTTTAATTTTTAGAAAAAATAGTTGTTGTTTTTTTATTAAAAAAAACTATTTTTTATGAAGAAAAATTGGTAAATATTTATACTTTTAAAAATATACTTAAATATTGATGTTTTATAGTTTTGAACTTATATATGTTTTTTAAAATTGATAAAAATTTTCCTATAATTAAGTTTTTTGCTTTATTTTAGAATTGCCGAATTTCTAATTTCTAATGCTTTATTTCTTTAGGATTTTTATTTCTGAGACTAAAGCTGTTTCCGACGCAAAAATATCTATAAATGAAGAAATTTGTTATTGTAAACCATTACGTTTAAAATAATTTTATATTTAAAAATCATTTTACGCAAAGTTCGCGAAACCACGACACCAGCTAGAGCCGCAGGACCTTTTTACTCTCAAATAGAGATGTACCGGGATTCCGCTTAATTTTGAGTTTATTCCGGTTCCGGTCAATGGTACTTCTTAGGACAACCTCGGTTAGAGAGGAATTAGAACTATCTTGCACTCTATCAGGATTATTTACCTAGTATATAAATGCACGTACATAGTAAATGTTTTACCATACAGTATGTATACAGGCGCTAAGCCTTAGAAATTTTTAATCTTCAAGGCAAAAAATAATTTTTGTATAGTTTAGGTTCCACCCGGTACCAGAATTATGTTTTTTAAATCGTTTAACAATTACGACAAATTTTTAAAAATAATTTGAAAAACTAATCAGCTACAACCAGCGGCAGCGCCAGCTTTTTTTGGTCTCAAAGACCAAAAAATGCTGGCGCCGCCCCTGGAAATAGCTTTGGTCTTTGAGACAAAAAAAACCCAAAATTTTTTCCCCCTCCTCCCCCTACACGTGAGAGCAACAAGTAGATGAAATATTTTTTGTACTATTTTCAACTAGACTCTGGAAGTTATCTCAAAGACCAAAAAGTGCTGGCAACGTCCCTAATCTAAATTATTTTCTAAATAATAAAAACAATTTTCTTTAAAATTTCTCTTACGTATATATTAATGTATATATCGCAAATGTAAGCAAATTGCAAATGCAAACAAATCATTAATTTTGATTGCCTGATCTATTGATCACTTTGATAATATATTAAAAAGATTATTTATTAAGTTTATATAAGTTTATTTACCTATTTTTTAAAAATTCTGAAGAGCTGATTTGTCTAACTACCATCCCATTAGTATTCTTGCTATCATAGGCAAGGTTTTTGAGTCTTAAATTAACAAACACTTATTCTCTTATCTTGAATCTAATAACCTATTTTTTAATAATCAATATTGATTTCGATCTTCTCGTTCTACTGCTGATTTATTAACGGTAATAACTGATCGTGCATAAGATTGGAGAGATTAATAACTGATCGTGCATAAGATTGGAGAGATTAATAACTGATCGTGCATAAGATTGGAGAGATTAATAACTGATCGTGCATAAGATTGGAGAGATTAATAACTGATCGTGCATAAGATTGGAGAGATTAATAACTGATCGTGCATAAGATTGGAGAGATTAATAACTGATCGTGCATAAGATTGGAGAGATTAATAACTGATCGTGCATAAGATTGGAGAGATTAATAACTGATCGTGCATAAGATTGGAGAGATTAAGAATATTACTCTTGAGATTTCTAAAGCTTTCAATAAAGTTTGGCATGCTGGTCTTTTTTATAAGCTCTCTTCTTACGTTGTATCTAGTAACATCTTTAATATTATTAAATCCTTCTTGACCAATCGTGGTACAAAGGTTCTCTTTAATGGACAACACTCTTCTCCATATCCTGTAACTTCTGCGGTTCTTCAAGGTGCTATCCATGACCTATAATTTTTTAAATTAACATTAACAATCTCCCAAAAATTCTCACATCTGGCGTTATTCGCTGATGATACTACATTTTATTCTTGTCTTGATAATAGTTCAACACTCGCTGATTGCTTGGAGAAGACATTTGAGCTTGAAAAAGATCTCAATTCTGTTTCAGCATAGGGTTCTTAGTGGCTGGTGGTGTTTAACTCAAATAAAACTCAATTTTTTTTCCTTTATTTATGAAGAGTAATGTACTCAATGAGCCATCTAACCTTCGTCTTCTAGGATTTATTCTTACTTCCAATTTTTCTTAGAAACCATATATCAAATCCGTTGCAAAATTTGCATCTGCTAAGGTTGCCTCTCTTTATTGTGCTTGCCACTATCTTACTCCAGATTCTATTCTTTATCTCTATAAGTCTCAAATCCGTCCTCGTATGGAAAACTGTTGCCATGTCTGGAGCGGATCTTCGAATGATACCCTTTCACTTTTAGATAAGGTGCAAAAGCGCATTGTAAAGATAGTTGGACCTGCTCTTTCAGCCAACCTTCAGCCGTTATTGCATTGTCGTAATGCTGCTTCACTTTCTTTTTTCTAAAAATACTATAACGGGTACTACTCTAAAGAGCTAACGCCTTTTGCACCATATACTAAAATTCATTCTCATGTTATTCGTCATTCAATTAAGTTTCATCATTTTACTGCAACTTTTCCTAAGTGCTCCAAATATTCTTATTCGTCTAGTTTTTTCCTCGAACATCAGTTCTTTGGAATTTGGTTCCGTTCTTCTTTCTTGATTCAAATAATTTGCAATCTTTTAAGACATCTGTTAGCCGTTAGCTTGCTTTATAAACTCATCTTTTATCTTCCAGTAACTTCCAACTCTTAAAAAAAAAAAAAAAACTGACTGCGATAGCGCCACATCTTGATTGAGTAAATGACTTTTGATATCCATTGTACCATATGCATTGTACCAGGCGTTTGAAATTAAATACCACGTTCAGGAAAATCTTCAAGATATATAACTTTTAGCTCAAGTAAATCTTACAAAACTTAGGATGTCAGAACGTAACTGTTTGCCTCCAACATCTGAAATCAAGACTGGGAAACGGTCTATATGTTCATCGACCAACAAGTCTTCAATGAACTTCCCATCCTAATAAGTTTTTAAAGGTACAGTTGATTAAACCCTAATCGAAGACTAGGGTTATTATTATGTATTTCACCATAAAAAAAGTTTAGAAAATTATTTATTATAAAATATAAATATACGGCTAGGGTAAGAAGATAAACTCAGTCTTAACGCGAAGCCCCTTTAAAATATAAATATAAATAAAAAATTACGTTTCGTCGTTAAGTTACACATTTTCGTTACATAACAATCTAATATATGCAAAAAATACATTTAAAAATACAAATGTAAAAAGATTTTATTATTATTATTGTTTTTAACATTTATTCACTAAGATTTCAAATTTCAAATTAAAAATTTAATACAATTTATAAGAAATATATTTTTAAGAAAAAATATACAAATTTAAGAATAAGTTTTTTAAAAATATGAGAAACTTTTTAGAAACTCTATTTAGCGATGGATGGTTACTGGTTCCGAGGTAAGCTAAATCCAACATCATGAGCAGACCACCTATGCACAAAAGATATTTCTGGAACGTGTAAACAAATTGTACAGAACTGTTACTGAGATGGGAAATCCGTTCCTGGAAGAAACAAAAGACTTGTTGACTCTAGATACTAAACGAGTTGCCCATCCAAGTATTGCGGAGAAAGTTGCTAATCATTATGAGACAGGAAAGAAACAATTTGAAGAACTTATGGCAAGTCTTTCACCTGACTCCGACAGTAAATTCTATGAGCCTATAAAGAAGAACAAAATAGACTTTTTCAGTCAGCCAGAACAAACAAACATAGATCTAAAACAGTAGAACCTAAAAGATGACTGCGCATTATTTTCCAAGTTATTTATATCCTATCAAGCCAGAGAATGCGACCTAAATGACTTCTTTTAACATGAAAACCAAGCTTTTCCGGCTGTATTGAGTGACTCTGGGACTACATTCATGCCAAAAGTTCTAGCTGGCAACAATTCTTGGCGAAGCAGTCGTTAACTCAGACAAATTACCAAATGCCGAAGCTATTATAATGGATGGGTCAGCTCTTGTGAATTTACTTATGCCCAGAATTTCCAAGATGTTTAATGATTATGCCAGACTTGAAGTCATTCCGAAAGTTCAAACATACATTTCAAATTATGTTAGAACTGATGTGTTTGATGTGTACAAACCGTTGAGCTTAAAAACAGAGACTAGATCGAAGCGAGGCTTAGGAGCACGACTATGGGTTACAGGAACTGGAAAAATCCCAAAAAATTGGCAGAGCTTCATGAGAGATGACACAACAAAACTGAATTATTTCAATTTCTGGCAGACATGATTGTTGAACATTGTACAGACAACATTGTTTATATGACCCAAGGTGAGACCGTGATATGCAATCATGAAGCAGATTTAGAAAATCTCGCACCTTGTAATCATGAAAAGGCTGTTACAAGGATTTTTTTGCATGTTCAGCACAGCGTTCAGAAAGGATACAAAGTTGTGTTGATTAAAGCAAACGATAATGACATTTTTGTAATTGCGATTAGTGTTTTTCATAGTCTCAAAGAAATGGGTTTAGAAAAGCTTTGGCTTGAGTTCGGTCAAGGGAAAAATGTGAAATAGGTACCTGTGCATGATGTTAGTAATAAGTTGGGACATAACAAATCTGCTGGTATTTTTATTTTTCCATGCTTTTTCTGGCTGCAATAACGTGTCAAGTTTCAAAGGTAAAGGGAAAAAATCAATATGGCAAATGTAGAGTGTTTGCCCTATAAATTTTCCTATAATTAAGTTTTTTGCTTTATTTTAGAATTGCCGAATTTCTAATTTCTAATGCTTTATTTCTTTAGGATTTTTATTTCTGAGACTAAAGCTGTTTCCGACGCAAAAATATCTATAAATGAAGAAATTTGTTATTGTAAACCATTACGTTTAAAATAATTTTATATTTAAAAATCATTTTACGCAAAGTTCGCGAAACCACGACACCAGCTAGAGCCGCAGGACCTTTTTACTCTCAAATAGAGATGTACCGGGATTCCGCTTAATTTTGAGTTTATTCCGGTTCCGGTCAATGGTACTTCTTAGGACAACCTCGGTTAGAGAGGAATTAGAACTATCTTGCACTCTATCAGGATTATTTACCTAGTATATAAATGCACGTACATAGTAAATGTTTTACCATACAGTATGTATACAGGCGCTAAGCCTTAGAAATTTTTAATCTTCAAGGCAAAAAATAATTTTTGTATAGTTTAGGTTCCACCCGGTACCAGAATTATGTTTTTTAAATCGTTTAACAATTACGACAAATTTTTAAAAATAATTTGAAAAACTAATCAGCTACAACCAGCGGCAGCGCCAGCTTTTTTTGGTCTCAAAGACCAAAAAATGCTGGCGCCGCCCCTGGAAATAGCTTTGGTCTTTGAGACAAAAAAAACCCAAAATTTTTTCCCCCTCCTCCCCCTACACGTGAGAGCAACAAGTAGATGAAATATTTTTTGTACTATTTTCAACTAGACTCTGGAAGTTATCTCAAAGACCAAAAAGTGCTGGCAACGTCCCTAATCTAAATTATTTTCTAAATAATAAAAACAATTTTCTTTAAAATTTCTCTTACGTATATATTAATGTATATATCGCAAATGTAAGCAAATTGCAAATGCAAACAAATCATTAATTTTGATTGCCTGATCTATTGATCACTTTGATAATATATTAAAAAGATTATTTATTAAGTTTATATAAGTTTATTTACCTATTTTTTAAAAATTCTGAAGAGCTGATTTGTCTAACTACCATCCCATTAGTATTCTTGCTATCATAGGCAAGGTTTTTGAGTCTTAAATTAACAAACACTTATTCTCTTATCTTGAATCTAATAACCTATTTTTTAATAATCAATATTGATTTCGATCTTCTCGTTCTACTGCTGATTTATTAACGGTAATAACTGATCGTGCATAAGATTGGAGAGATTAATAACTGATCGTGCATAAGATTGGAGAGATTAATAACTGATCGTGCATAAGATTGGAGAGATTAATAACTGATCGTGCATAAGATTGGAGAGATTAATAACTGATCGTGCATAAGATTGGAGAGATTAATAACTGATCGTGCATAAGATTGGAGAGATTAATAACTGATCGTGCATAAGATTGGAGAGATTAATAACTGATCGTGCATAAGATTGGAGAGATTAATAACTGATCGTGCATAAGATTGGAGAGATTAAGAATATTACTCTTGAGATTTCTAAAGCTTTCAATAAAGTTTGGCATGCTGGTCTTTTTTATAAGCTCTCTTCTTACGTTGTATCTAGTAACATCTTTAATATTATTAAATCCTTCTTGACCAATCGTGGTACAAAGGTTCTCTTTAATGGACAACACTCTTCTCCATATCCTGTAACTTCTGCGGTTCTTCAAGGTGCTATCCATGACCTATAATTTTTTAAATTAACATTAACAATCTTCCAAAAATTCTCACATCTGGCGTTATTCGCTGATGATACTACATTTTATTCTTGTCTTGATAATAGTTCAACACTCGCTGATTGCTTGGAGAAGACATTTGAGCTTGAAAAAGATCTCAATTCTGTTTCAGCATAGGGTTCTTAGTGGCTGGTGGTGTTTAACTCAAATAAAACTCAATTTTTTTTCCTTTATTTATGAAGAGTAATGTACTCAATGAGCCATCTAACCTTCGTCTTCTAGGATTTATTCTTACTTCCAATTTTTCTTAGAAACCATATATCAAATCCGTTGCAAAATTTGCATCTGCTAAGGTTGCATCTCTTTATTGTGCTTGCCACTATCTTACTCCAGATTCTATTCTTTATCTCTATAAGTCTCAAATCCGTCCTCGTATGGAAAACTGTTGCCATGTCTGGAGCGGATCTTCGAATGATACCCTTTCACTTTTAGATAAGGTGCAAAAGCGCATTGTAAAGATAGTTGGACCTGCTCTTTCAGCCAACCTTCAGCCGTTATTGCATTGTCGTAATGCTGCTTCACTTTCTTTTTTCTAAAAGTACTATAACGGGTACTACTCTAAAGAGCTAACGCCTTTTGCACCATATACTAAAATTCATTCTCATGTTATTCGTCATTCAATTAAGTTTCATCATTTTACTGCAACTTTTCCTAAGTGCTCCAAATATTCTTATTCGTCTAGTTTTTTCCTCGAACATCAGTTCTTTGGAATTTGGTTCCGTTCTTCTTTCTTGATTCAAATAATTTGCAATCTTTTAAGACATCTGTTAGCCGTTAGCTTGCTTTATAAACTCATCTTTTATCTTCCAGTAACTTCCAACTCTTAAAAAAAAACAAAAACTGACTGCGATAGCGCCACATCTTGATTGAGTAAATGACTTTTGATATCCATTGTACCATATGCATTGTACCAGGCGTTTGAAATTAAATACCACGTTCAGGAAAATCTTCAAGATATATAACTTTTAGCTCAAGTAAATCTTACAAAACTTAGGATGTCAGAACGTAACTGTTTGCCTCCAACATCTGAAATCAAGACTGGGAAACGGTCTATATGTTCATCGACCAACAAGTCTTCAATGAACTTCCCATCCTAATAAGTTTTTAAAGGTACAGTTGATTAAACCCTAATCAAAGACTAGGGTTATTATTATGTATTTCACCATAAAAAAAGTTTAGAAAATTATTTATTATAAAATATAAATATACGGCTAGGGTAAGAAGATAAACTCAGTCTTAACGCGAAGCCCCTTTAAAATATAAATATAAATAAAAAATTACGTTTCGTCGTTAAGTTACACATTTTCGTTACATAACAATCTAATATATGCAAAAAATACATTTAAAAATACAAATGTAAAAAGATTTTATTATTATTATTGTTTTTAACATTTATTCACTAAGATTTCAAATTTCAAATTAAAAATTTAATACAATTTATAAGAAATATATTTTTAAGAAAAAATATACAAATTTAAGAATAAGTTTTTTAAAAATATGAGAAACTTTTTAGAAACTCTATTTAGCGATGGATGGTTACTGGTTCCGAGGTAAGCTAAATCCAACATCATGAGCAGACCACCTATGCACAAAAGATATTTCTGGAACGTGTAAACAAATTATACAGAACTGTTACTGAGATGGGAAATCCGTTCCTGGAAGAAACAAAAGACTTGTTGACTCTAGATACTAAACGAGTTGCCCATCCAAGTATTGCGGAGAAAGTTGCTAATCATTATGAGACAGGAAAGAAACAATTTGAAGAACTTATGGCAAGTCTTTCACCTGACTCCGACAGTAAATTCTATGAGCCTATAAAGAAGAACAAAATAGACTTTTTCAGTCAGCCAGAACAAACAAACATAGATCTAAAACAGTAGAACCTAAAAGATGACTGCGCATTATTTTCCAAGTTGTTTATATCCTATCAAGCCAGAGAATGCGACCTAAATGACTTCTTTTAACATGAAAACCAAGCTTTTCCGGCTGTATTGAGTGACTCTGGGACTACATTCATGCCAAAAGTTCTAGCTGGCAACAATTCTTGGCGAAGCAGTCGTTAACTCAGACAAATTACCAAATGCCGAAGCTATTATAATGGATGGGTCAGCTCTTGTGAATTTACTTATGCCCAGAATTTCCAAGATGTTTAATGATTATGCCAGACTTGAAGTCATTCCGAAAGTTCAAACATACATTTCAAATTATGTTAGAACTGATGTGTTTGATGTGTACAAACCGTTGAGCTTAAAAACAGAAACTAGATCGAAGCGAGGCTTAGGAGCACGACTATGGGTTAAAGGAACTGGAAAAATCCCAAAAAATTGGCAGAGCTTCATGAGAGATGACACAACAAAACTGAATTATTTCAATTTCTGGCAGACATGATTGTTGAACATTGTACAGACAACATTGTTTATATGACCCAAGGTGAGACCGTGATATGCAATCATGAAGCAGATTTAGAAAATCTCGCACCTTGTAATCATGAAAAGGCTGTTACAAGGATTTTTTTGCATGTTCAGCACAGCGTTCAGAAAGGATACAAAGTTGTGTTGATTAAAGCAAACGATAATGACATTTTTGTAATTGCGATTAGTGTTTTTCATAGTCTCAAAGAAATGGGTTTAGAAAAGCTTTGGCTTGAGTTCGGTCAAGGGAAAAATGTGAAATAGGTACCTGTGCATGATGTTAGTAATAAGTTGGGACATAACAAATCTGCTGGTATTTTTATTTTTCCATGCTTTTTCTGGCTGCAATAACGTGTCAAGTTTCAAAGGTAAAGGGAAAAAATCAATATGGCAAATGTAAAAAAAGTGTTTGCCCTGATGTGACCAATGTGTTTTGGAAGTTGAGTACCTATCCCCCGGTAGTAGATGGTCTTAATATTGCTTTGATTCAAATGTATGTTGTTTCATTGTATGACAGGTCTAGTCCGGTGGCCAGTGTTGACGAAGCGAGATTTTATATGTTTGCCTGGAAACAACGTTTATTTGATGCTATCCCTCCAACAAAAGCGTCACTGGTTCAACATATCAAACGAGCAGCATATCAAGCAGGATGCATATGGAATCAGGGATTGACATGTTCAATGGAAGTCCATCTGATTAGAGCTGGAAGTTAAAGGATGATATATGGACAGCTGTATGGTCCAATCATCCTCCAATTGCAGAGTCATGGAAGCAGTTTACAAAATGTGGATGCAAATATGAATGTTGGGGTTGATGAAGTGCTTCAAGTTGAGTTTACCTTTTACTACTCTATGCTGTTGTCAGTGTGATACATAATCATTTTTGAAAATGTTCTGATATTGTAAAGAGTTAAACCTAAAGAGCCTGGATGTTTCTTTAGAGAAAAAAAAAAAAAAAATTTGTTTGAATGGTCAAGGATTTTCCCGATTTGTAAATATCTATATATAAAATGACTTTCTATAATTGTGTTTTAAACGAATTTGTAGATTTAAGAAGATATAATGATACTCGTCACATGTATTGTGACTGGTTTGATACGTCACATGTATTGTGACTGGTTAGATTCCATTCCTGGGTTTCTAGAAGGACAAAATGTTGATAATATCAGAATGTGGTGGTCTTTTATCTACCATTTTAAATCCAAAATGGCCTCCAACAGCTTCATGTTGATTCTGAATGTATCTTTATGTTGCAAAAAATATATTTAGCAATTTCTTGTCGCGTTATGGATGTTTATTTGCAACTATTGTGCTTTAAATACATTTAGTCGTTTAGTTTCATAGGAATTTTAGTTATTGTCTGCCATATTGAAAAAATGGCCGTCATTTTGATTTTTTTGTGTTGGTAAGTTGCTTTTTTATTAAAGGGTTAGTTTAACTTGTCACATACAAAATTTGGTGCTTGTATCGCAAAGTGAAAGATACTAATGATATTTTGCATTAAGCTGCTGCGCTAATTATGCAAAACGCAAAATTATAATATAAAAATTGAGTATAATATATAAGAAATATATTGGTATTTACTTATTTACACACTTCTATACACACATTTTATAATACATATTATTGATACGAATATCTATATTTCAGATCTATAAAGATTCAGATCAAAATCTAGAATAAATATGATCAAAAATGAAATAAAATATCTTTATGTGTATATATATTTATATGTATACCCCAATAACGGGGACCAACAGACCCCCTAATAGGTATAAGTTTTCTTTAATTTTTATTTTTGCTGTTCAAGTATATAAATACAATAATTATTATAAAAAAAATACTGATGATGGCCAGGGGGAAGAAAAAGACAACCCCGAGATTTAGCAATAAATCATATCAATTTACAAATTGATAATAAATGATAATGAATGATAATTGTTCTTTTTAAAAATAAAGAGTAAAATATAAACAAGTAATAAAATACATAAGTACCAAGTAAAAGTAGACATGGTGGGTTTGCAGTGCAATACACTGCGACCTTTTTCTATAAGCGCATGTGGATTATGTCTTAAAAACGTACTTATTTTTTTTTTTTTATAAATATTATTATATTTCAATAGATTATAAATAAAGTAACAAAAAATAATGAAAATTTAAAAAAAATAATATCAAACTTAGTACTCGATTGGATCTCCTTTGCGCTCAATTCCTTGATATATTTAGAGCAGCTGTGGCGCAGTGGTTACAGCGCTTGCTTTATAAGCAGGAGATCCAGGTTCGAAACGATCTCTGGACATATTTTCGCGTCACGGTAAGGAAGGAGGCGTGAACTTCCTAGTTAAATGCGCTTCCGCAGTGCTCTGTGACAAGATCGTTAGGTCTTCTTGGGGCACCTAAATAACAAAAAAAAAAAAAAAAAAAGATTCGTTTTGGCATACTTCCCACAAAGTTTTCCAGCACTTTTGGCTCCATTTCCTCCCATCATACCGCTACTTTTAGCTTTGCCACAAAGTTATACTGCTTCTGTTCAGCACGTCTTATGATTCCCCAGATGTTTTCAACAGGATTCAAATCTGGGCTGCGAGCAGGCCACCACATTTGCTCGATTTTTTAGCTTTAAACCAAGCTTTAGTCTCGTTACAAGTGTGAATGCTCGCGTTGTCTTGTTGAAAAACAAACGTTTTGCGTCGATATTTGTTTTTAAATGGAATCAAACATGATTTTAGCACATCAAAGAACTTTTCATTTTGCAAGATGTAAATGTTAAATTTAACTTTCCTGTTGCACAAAACCCAAGCCAAACCATCAAAGATCCACCACCGAAATTCCTTGTTGAAAAATATTTGAGTTTTCTTCTCAAATCACGCCAGTAGCCAATAAAACCATCAGGCCCAACAAGATTAAACTTTTTCTCGTCCGAAAAAATCACCTGGTATTGAAAACAAAAATATTCAGCTATTTAGATATCTTACGTATTCATGAGAATTTAATCTAAAATTTCTTACATGTTTCCAATCGCGTGCCATGTTTTTGCGGGCGAATTCCATCCCTTTCTGTTTGTGAACGGGCTTCAAATTTGGTACTTTATTCATTTTTGATCGTAATGTGTGGGCTCTCTTTATGAACTTTCCTAATTGTCTTTTTGCAAACAATTAAACCCAAACTGACTTAATTGTTTTCAAACATTTTGATGAATTTGATGCGATTTAAACAATTCTGCGTTTTTCACGGCCTGAAACCTTAGATTTCTTTGGTTTCCTCTTGATTGTTGCATAATCTGTTGGATTTTTTAAGAAATTACGGATAACGTGATCTGATAACTTCAATTTTCTAGCAATTTCTCGATTTGGAACTTTTTCTCGATGAAAAGGCAATATTTTTTCAATATCGGTAAAGTCCTTTCCTTTCGGCATTTGGTTAAGTTCAACTTAATTTTGACTCACAAAATAAAAAATACTACAGAATATAAAAATTTTGCAAAAAAACTCGTAAAAACTATAATGCGAAAGTTGTCACTGACTGGAGCAAACAGAAAACAATTATCTTATAATCACTCACCGTTAATTTCAGTTTTTACAATCAATACCAATAAACTATAAAATAATCACAAAATATAAGATATTTGTTAAAATGTTGAATCGAATTGATCGTTTTATTATCATTTGTGAGAAATGAGTTCCACAATTGTGGTCCTCTTCTAGATATTGAGAATTTATTTTCAACCAATTGCTTAATTTTTCAAGCTCCTAATTTACTGTGTTAAAAATAGTATTAATAGTTGAGTGGGTGTAGAAAGCTTGGGTATCATTTGCAAAAAGAATAAAGTTTAGTATAAGAAAAGATAAAAATGTCGTTAGTGTATCTGCGAAAAAGCAAAGAGCCTAGAATGGATCCCTGGGGAACGCCACAAGTAATGATTTCAAGGGAAGTGTAAGGTTGATTATAATAAAAGGCTTGTTTCTGATTGTTTAGGTAGAAACTAAACCACTTAAATTTTTTTTATACCATAAATATTTAGTTTGTATAAATGGATATCGTGATTCACTGTATTGAAAGCCTTTGACAAATCGATAAATACTCCAAGTATAATATGATTTTTTGTCAAACCCATTCAAAATTTCGTTAACAATCTTATTTCTGCATGTTCAGTTGAATGGTCTTTTTTAAATTTGTATTGATTATTAAAAAGAATATTGTGATTTTGGAGGTATGTGAAAGCCATTTGTTGATGTTTTTGAATTTTATTAGTTACTAGTTTTGTTGATGTTTTGAATTTTATTAGTTATTAGTTTTGAGTAAGAATTATATTTTATATTGGCTTAAGGGTTGAGGTAGGTTGACCCATATACAACTGGCTGAGTTGTGGGAAAAGTTGTATTTAGTGCTAAGTGTATAAATTTAAGTGTTAAATATTTAAAGTAAGTATATTAAACTTTCGTATGTAAATTTAGTTAATATGTAAATGTGTATTTAACACATAAATTGCATTGATCCAAATATTACGTAAACTTACACGATATTTAAATTTATGTAAATTTAAATACCTACGCAAGTAACTAATACTTACATTGACATACATCTAAATTTAAATATTATGTATACAAATGTATACTAACAAATTGAACATTTGTTTATGAGGCTTATTTCTATCCTTGGAACTTTAGTCTTTTTTATGGCCCACTATAGGTAAAATACGATTTTCAACCACTACTGTCAATTTAAAGCAACCTGGTGAATGAACTTGATCTTAAAAACAAGACATTTGCTGAATTCAGTTTCCAACACTCAATCTTGATGAAGTCACGAACATATTCCACGGTATCGTTTACTAATCGTGACGTTACTTTGACTACATGCATCAGGTTTTATTGCAATTATTTTATATTATAAAAATCAAATAATGATAAAAACATCAGCTTTAAATATTCTTTTTTAAAAATAAAAAATAAATAATTGTATAAAACTCTGATGCGCTATTCGAAGTATTAGACTTGACGAAAAAATACTACACAACAAATAGTATGAAATAATTTAGATTCTTATATAAGAACCATTATTTACAATTTATACCTTAAACTCGAATAGAAAAAAATATATAAAAAATTTATACATTAAGAAAATAAACAATATAAAATCTATTAAGAAAACAAACATTAATACGATATATCAGAAGATAATCTGAAATTAAA
This sequence comes from Hydra vulgaris, assembly GCF_022113875.1. Lineage (NCBI taxonomy): Eukaryota > Metazoa > Cnidaria > Hydrozoa > Anthoathecata > Hydridae > Hydra > Hydra vulgaris. The sequence goes on along the minus strand of NC_061162.1, from coordinate 49,861,848 downwards.
AAAAATAACTTAAGGGGAATTTTGAGATATAAAATATTTTGGGACTTAAGAAAAAAAGAGGGCGAATGATTATATATATATATTTACTAGCGCGAAAATCAAACGAATCAACTAGGATATAATTTACTATAGTTTAAATTACTGTAAGTATAATCTAAAAGTGGGGAGTTTCTTTCTTCAACATACTCCCGTGTAGAACATTTTGAAAATGTACGATCGCGTAACTGATCAATAGACCGTTTTTCATGACTTAGAGAATCATTCAAGTCATTATCACCACGCAGCCGGTTAGAATTAATTTCACTATTTTTAGAATCATTTAACAACTCAGCAACTTGTAAAAGGTATTCGTCTAACTTTTTAGATTTATTAGGAGATAAAGCAATGTTACCTGACGAATTTTCATTTGAATTAACGAAAGGTTTATTTGAGTTTGTATCTGGTTTTATATTGATTGGTCGAGATGAAAGATTCTGAGATCTAATATTTGGCATATTCGAATTCACAGATACTTGCGCTGTTACAGCATTAATCTCTGATGCATTTGCTAATAAAGATTCTACTTTTTTGTCAAGCATCTCTCTTTTATGTTTGAATTCATCAATACGAGCAACTAGTTGGGGGTTATAAGACTGCATAGGCATTAGAGATACTTTACGAACAATTGCAGGACTTAATAAAGAATTGCTAATGCTGTTTGAACGCTGTTTCATATCTATCGCATTTGTAATAATATTAAGAGCTGATATCTTATCAGTTGGCTGACGGCTAACTTGATTATTAATAGCAGAAATCTTATCCAATGTTTGACGACTAACTTGGTTAGTAGAGAGAAAAAAGTTTTTATTTTCATTTGATGTTTGACGACTAACTTGGTTAGTAGAAAGAAAAAAGTTTTTATTTTCATCTGAAGAACTATTTTTCTGTTTTGAGTCATTTAAAAGTAGGTTTTTATCGCTTGAATCGTCTATAAGACTTTTTGATTTTGAATCATCAATAGTTATTTTTGCTTGTTTGTCAGAAAAGTTAGTAAACTTAGCTGATGAGTTAAATACACGTGAAGGTTTTTTGCACATTTCTAACTCAACTTGATCTCTGATGACACCATCATAGTTTTTATCAAGCAGTACTCGCATTTTCTCTTCATAATTATTTCCGTCTCCGGGTAATATAGAATAAAGTTCTCGCTTTGCATCGCAAGGCTTTCTTCCTCGACGTACTTCACAACGTTTCTCATATCTAGAAAATACAGAATCATTTTTTACGATTTCCGATTCACTTTTGTCTTTTACTTCAACGGGAAAAGGCTTTCGCAAACTTGGGGTCGATGTAGGTGAAAGTTCATCCGCATCTGCACTATAACCACCTAATGAATTGGCCCTTTTAACAGTTGGTATAAAAACTTGCATTGTGCGACCAATAACAGGACTTTGAGAACCATATGGTTCTTTAAATCCACAACTACTTTCACTTGTAAGACTATTATTATCATCGCTATCAAATCTTTGGGGACTCGTAATTCCGCTATCTTCGTCGTCTTGCTTACTAATACTAGAACTTTGACTTTGTTTGATTAGCACATCTGTATCATCTAAATAACTTGATTCTGGTGAAAATTTATTGCGATCAAAGCGCATTGAAACCTTTGAGTTTTGAAGAAAGGTGCCCATGTTTTTTGATACCAAAGAATTTGTGTTAACTAACGCTTCCGATGGTACAAAGTGATGTATTTCAGCACGTTTTAACTTATCCGATCCATCAATCTTATCGCTTTTAACAGGCATCAATGGGGACTGTGTTTCACTAAAACCTGAAGTTTCACTGTCACTATCTGGCTCAATCTGCCTCGGCGGTTCAGTTGTAGATGATTTCTTTCGATCCATTATAGGAGAAATCATTTTATTACCTTTGTTTAGCAATTTATTTAAAAACTTTTGACCCTATTAAAAAAGAATAAAATAAGATTAAATATAAAAAATCGCCCAACAAAACAAAACCAACCAATAAAATATAAGCAACAAATAAAACCATAACGACCAATAAAAAATAATTGACAGTAAAACAAAACCGATAAAAAAATATATAACCCACTAATAAGATATAAGCAACCAATAAAACAAAACCGAAAATATTTTTTTAAAATTAAAAAATGTTACCTTATTTCCTGATTGAACTGGATCTGAAAAAAAAAATTCATTTGTTATATATAACAAACATATGATACATTTGAAAAATACTTTAAATTGACTATTACTTTTTTATTATTACAAACTCACAGTTTACCTCCATGCAATCAATAATTAATTTAGATAAGAAATCTATCTATGAATACAGAGTTAACAAATACAGAAGGAGAGACTTAATAAATTACAAAAATTACTAATTATTAAAACTTTGTGACTAGAAATCTAAAAGAACAAATATGCTTTGATTAGAGCAATCAGTAAATGCTATGAACACCACATGCAACAATAAACTGGAGCACTAAACACTTTTTGTACGCTAAATTTAAAACAAAATTGCTTTATGAAATTTAAAAAAGATGAGCATAAAATAAGAATCCAAGAAGACATAAAGAAATGCTATGCAAAATACAAAAAATTTGTTTTTAATTTATGCAAACACCATTAAAACGTAGAATCGGAGTATTTCATAACCATAAATAAATACAAACATAAATGTCAATAAACTATGGTAAATCTAGTTTTATGTATATGATAAAATTTTATTAATTTTTTATAATTCTTTAATATATATATATATATATTTTGAATCGCCAATGCTGCAATGCTCCATTACTGTTGTTGATGTAGCATCAACATTACTTTTTAAAAACACACATCATGAAGGGACTACTCGAAATATAAACACAATTGTGTTCTTTATTATCCATTAACTAGTGACATTTAAGTAAATTATATATATTTTTTTAAATTCACCTCCTCAAGGCCGAGAAGGCCACTTCAGACGAGGAGGCTACTTATTTGTGGTTATAACCCTCTCTCAACTCTATAACTTCGAAACACGAACCTTGACGAACAAGGCTGCTGCGCAGAGAAACAAGTTGAGCACGGTACTACCAGGGACGTGGTGGGGATCGAACTCGGAACCACTCGTTTATGAAGCGAGCGCTCTACCACTACACCACTACCGCATATAATAGTGACATTTAAATATCATGCTTAAGATGATTTGAATTGCCTTGGGAATAGCAATTTCTGCCTGTAAATGAGGCAACAAGGCTTAGACAACATACTCTTAATGGTCTTAAAAAACTATTGGAGCAAGGTTTTTGTTGCTGTCTGATTAGATTGCTCCTATTGTGCTTGGCATTTTCTTATTCCTAATTCTATCTTTTTCTTCTATAATCTCTTATATGTTTTTAAATGGAATACTGTGGTTATATTCTGATATATGTGGCTGATTCTTTATAAGACGCTCTTTCTCTTTTAAAAATGGTTCAAAAACACAGTAGTCAAACCTCTAGTTTTCAAGCTTGAGTCTCTTTCTTACTATAATAATACAATAATAATACTCGTTATCACAGGGTCCTGTGATAACGAAATCTGGAAAAATATCTGATCGTTTTAGAAATTTGTTTTAATAGGCATAAAATGAAATGAACTTGTTAGCAAAAAAGTCTTAAAAAACAAAACAAAAACAATAAACTTACAACTTTAAAAGTAATAACACTATAACCACTAACTACGTTATAAAAGTAATAACACTATAATAGTGTTATTACTTTTATAACTTTTTATAATTTTTATAACTTACACCTGTAATTCATTGTTTGTTCAAACAAAACTTAATCAAGATATCATAAATGAAAAATGATTTAAATAAATTATCCTAAGTTCTAATTGAAGTAGAAATGCATCTAGAAAAAATTGAATGCATATTTAAGTAATATTACTTTAGGAACTTTTTGTAAACACACTTTTAGCATTTCTAAACTGTTATTAATGATTCGAAAAAATCATAAATATTAACTCACGTTAATTTCAAAATCAACCAATCAAAATACTGTTAATTTAGGAGTAAACAATAACTTTTTTTATATATGGCGATGAAAACAAAGTTCACGCAGAAACTAATATTTTAAAGACCAAATATTTATAAAGATATCATGTTTCGTAATTGCTTAATTCAATCCTTGTAAGATTACACCTCTTATCTTTTCAACAAATACTACTTTAGTTGTTGCTCAAGCATTTTTTGATATTCTGCTTGAGCAGCGACCATGGTAGTTTACCATTATCCAAAACTTAATTACATGTGACTTGTTAATTCCTGCTAAGTCACAACTTTTTATTGTAACTATTCATTCCTGTTAAGTACTGTATCTGCTTCTTTATGTTAAAAAAACGTTTTAGTTATCATCAAAATTTATATAAATTATATATTGTAAATAGAACAAAAAAGAGAAAATAACATACCATTTTCTACATTAGGAACAGCATACTTATTTAAACTATCTGCCATCCATTTTGAAGTATTAGCACTAATAATTTCTGCATTGTTGTTGTTCTATAAAATATTAAAACATAAAGCAATCATGGTAAATAGGAACAAATATTGTTCTAACTTACTGAAAAATTTACTGTAAAATTTGAAATAATCAAAAAGCTGCTTTACTAATAAAATGTAAAGAAAAAAAAAGAAAAAAAGAAAAACAAACAAAATTATATGATTTGATTTACTGAGTGAACAAAAAAGTTGAATTTTAAATGGAAAAAAAAAAAAATTAAATTTTAAACGAAACATGTAGACTTACTTCTATTTCAGGAGGTGGTTCGTCTCCATCACAAAACATCCATTCAGACTATTAAAACAATAAAAAATATATAAGCAGTACTTGTTAACATATAAGCATGAATAAAAAAGCAAATAAAAAATTACATTCAAAATGAGTGTTTCAATAATTTTACATTGATCAGACATATCTTTGACCATAGATGCAAGATCTCCTTCATTTGTCCTTACAATTGTTGGTCCAAAAACAATAGCTAAATTTTTTGGCTCCATCTAAAATATAGCGTATTTAATTAATTATCTAAAAAAGCGTATTTTAATTAACAATTGTTAACAATTAAAATAATATTTTTTATTATAATAAAAATAATATTTTTTATTATAAATTATCAAAACTAGATAAAAACATCTAAAAATTAATCTGCTGTTTTTGTTGATGTTACAGTTATGTTTTACTAAGTTACAAACTTACTTTGTTTTTGTCACTATGGTCAGCAATAACTCTTAGATGATTTATTAGAAATTGTAATGTACAATAATGATATTCTGGCAATGATTTGATTACAGTTTTCATTGTGGCCATCTTCTTCACTTGATCGTTTAAATGATTGGATTCAAGTAGAGTAGAATAAACATCTATAAAAAAATTATCAAAGATATTATAAAAGATATTCAGAGTTTTTAAATCTAAATAAACAAAACATTAAAAAAAAACACTGTACACTGTAAAATCATACTTCCAGTAACCATAGTTACTATAATCATCATTTGCATTGTTTAGGTAAAGCTACAAAGCTTAAGTAAAGCTATATTTTTTTTATTAAAATTTTATTAAAAAAAAAAAAAAACAAAGCAAAAAACAAAGAAGAATCCAAAAAATCAGTTTATTTTTATTTGGGTACTGCATGAAAAAATACATAAATAATTTAAGTGCTGCATAAATAAGTTTTTTTTTCAAATCAATTGTTGTGTTTATTGCGCTGGTTACAATATTCCACATATAATCAAAAATAAAATACTAAATAATCATTTTTATAGCCTTTTAATTTAATTTTGATTAAAAAATTGAATTGATTATCAGGAAAGAAACCGAACCTCACGGTAAGTATCTTATGTCTAAAAAAATACAGAAAGAAAATCAAGTTAGAGCAGTTATAGCATACATCAGGAAATAAGATCAAAATTTGTTTGCTATCTTTTAAGCTTTATTTTTTACATAAAAATTTAGATACCTAAAACAAAAAAACTGAGCTTAACTTGGAGTATTTATTGAATTTTGCATTTGATTGCTAATTATAATTTAAGAAAAATGTTAAAATATTCTGTAAAAACCTTTTTGGTATTTAGTGTCAGTAATACTTTGTATTTATGCATAAAAATGATTGCATCTTTTTATTATATCTAGGAATTTCAGTTTTTTAAAGGTCTATATATATAGCTATTTGTGCTACAAGGAAATATTAATGTTGCAATCAAAAAAAGTTATTAAAACTAAAAATTAAGTTTTTAGTAAAAGTCATTATAAATAAAAAGACATTTAGATTTTGCAGACTGGAAAATTTTCCTGCCATTTCTTATAACTGAAAAAGTCAAAATACTCAACGATTTTGACTTTTTATTTTTTTTTCACTTATGAATTTGCAAATGTCAAATGTTCCAAGTTTAGTTTTACCCAATTTTTTAGTTTGTAATAAATCTTTATAATTCTGAAAGGAGATAATATCTACATAAACATGCCATTTGATAAACAAGACAATAAAATGGGGAAAGACTAATCATGATAAAATAAGAAAAAGCAAACAAAGAAATTTGGAATAATGCAAATGTGAGCTGGTTTACTTTCTTACATAGTACAACTATGCAGGTTTTTGACTTTTTTCTTTGAAATAATTGGCATATTTCTTTATTTCTCTTCCCCATTATATTTTTGATCTCAGCATCTAATACCACTTTCCTTTCTTTTGACATAACAATTTTACAGTGTTTGGGATCAAATGTCAGAGATAAGAACACCAAATCAAGTTTTCTGAAAACTTTTTTTTTAAAAAGTTCAATTTTACGTAACTTTTTGTTTTTTTTGGTTGAAAAACTTGATTTCGCTATTTATTAAAAACAAACAATGGCAACAGTTGTTCTTAAATATTGATGTCGTCTGAGCTTAAGTAGCTAAAAAATAAAGAAAGTTCTAAAATGTCGAAATAAACAAAAATTAATCAAATACTAAGTCAGAAATGGTTGTTTTAATTATTATTAAGCTAAAATTTGAAATCACAAGTAAACATTCTTAAAAGTTCCACCTATTTGCATATGTTTACATATGTTTTATGACCAGTATATTACACAGCTTCTAGCATCATTAAAATGTCTTCTGTAAATTATATAACCATGTTATGGTTGTAAACACATAGCAAATACAAACTAGTTTTTCTATTGAACTAGAGTTCAATTTTTGTTCCTAAACATCAGATAAGTTTCTAAACTTATCTGATGCTTAGGAACATCAGATAAGTTTAGAAATATTGGTTGTAACACTATATCAGATAAATTATGGAGCATGGGTTGCACCACTTTATTATGGGTTGCAACACTGTATTATTCAAAAACAGAACTCAAGCATTTAAGTATTCAAGGACCATGCTGACAAAACAATAAAAATGAAAAAATGACAAAACAATAAAAATTTTGATACATCTTATTGTTTTTAAAATTCAGTTTCACAAAGGGATTTTGAGAAAATATTTGTTATTTGAAAATATGATTCAGTTTATAACAAAAGAATTTAAAATTTAATATGTGAAGAAATAACAAACTAGCTAAAATAACCAGAAATTTATGTATGTATATCAGAGGCTATTCTAGGCAAAAAATTTGGGTGGCAGTACCCCCGTCCCGGAGAAAAATAGCAAAAATAATGCAGAATATTGTTTTTTTTTGCAAAAAAAAAAAGGTAATTTGGGAGGCACCCAAATACATTCGACGCTGTCAAAAACAGTTTAGAATAACCCCTATATATATATATATATATATATATATATATATATATATATATATATATATATATATATATATATATATATATATATATATATATATATATATATATATATATATATATAATTATATACATACATATATACATACACACACACACACACACACACACACACACACACACACACACACACACACATGAAACAATACTTAAAGTTGAATAGTAAGAAAATTAAACTCACTGTTATGAATAATAGGTTCAGGAAGCTCTCGTAAAAACGATTTCAGCAAACTTCCAATGTTGTTTAATTCATACCATTTCTACATTGAGATATATTATGTTAATTAAATATTTTTAATATGTGAAATCTTTAAATATTGATCCTAATTCAAGCCTAATGGGTCATGTTGCTGGTAAGTTTACTATTATGTTTTCATATTTAATATTTGTTGTTGTAATCTTCTCATTGAAGCATTTTCACAACACGAGACTATATAAACCTAATTAAATTCTAATTAATTTGCATAAAAGCGATTTAATGATAATTAAAAAAAATAGTAATTTATGTAAATTTATATCTTTAATTATTAAAGGTTTACCATAACTCAGGGAGTTACTAGTGGAGTCAAACAATTGTTTTATTTTTTTAAGGTTATTATGATAAATTATAAATTATAACAACATCACAAATATATTTAAACTTTGAAATATACTTCTTCATCCCAATTGATATCTTTTGGATCTTTCTCATCAAGTTCTCTCTTAAGTAATTGAATATTGCTTGTATTTCCAGGAACTCTAAATTTCAAAATGCAAAATGATAACAATACATGATATCAATCATTTTCTGGTTTATATAAAAACTTTGGATATCTACATATGTATGTATGTATGTATGTATGTATGCATGTATGTATGTATGTATGTATGTATGTATGTATGTATGTATGTATGTATGTATGTATGTATGTATGTATGTATGTATGTATGTATGTATGTATGTATGTATGTATGTATGTATGTATATATATATATATATATATATATATATATATATATATATATATATATATTATATATATAATTAACTGTTTGAAGAAGTGAAACCTTAAATTTTCTTATTTAAAAATAAAATAAAATTAGAAACAAAAATAATAATAAAAATAGGAGGAAAAAAAATAATAAACTAAAGAATTTTAAGTAGAAAAAGTTCTGAATTAATTAGAAAACTGAAACTGAATATTATTAAAAACTATTTGAAAAACTAAAATCTAAATTTGTTAAAATCTTAAATAAAATAATCATAAAAGAAACCTGTAGATTCCAACAACCTCCTTTCCTCTTTCCCCAATTACATTACAACAGTGTTCAACTACCAAAGGAACATTCTAGAATAAAAATTAATAAGTTAGAAAATTATAATATAAAAACAAAAACAAACAATATCTAATTTTCTTTATCAAAATACCTTGACATTTTTTGCAGGGGGACAAGAATGAATAGGTATTCCAAATGTTTTAGGTGCCACTGAATACTTTGGGTTTATAATAATTGGTGCATCAGAGCCACGACTCTTTCTGCTGCGAAGACTAAAGTGTCCTAAAATTATAAACATCAATAAAGAGTTTAATTTGATGACTATTTCTACATTTTATGTAAAGAGGATCCAAAAGTACTAATAAAATAATTTTATAACTTCATATACAAAAATTAGATTTAGATCAAGTTGTTTATCTGCACAGTGGCCTTCTTCTCTTAGCCTCATCAGTCTCAATATGTGGCCTTCTTCTCTTAGCCTCATCAGTCTCAATATGTGGCCTTCTTTGTCAAGATTTAAGAGTATACTCCTTTAATAGAGTGGGACACAAAAATTTATTTTTTAAAACCATTAGCTAACCATACAATATAATTTTATTATTTTATAACTTTCTGACAATAAAATTTATTAAAACAAAAACAAACAAAAAAGTGACACAAGTTATTTAATATATAAAAATGCAAAAAAGTATTCAAATAAAACCTAAAAAAATATGAAAAACATATAAGAACATAAAAGCAAATATGAAAAATTTTTAATGCTGACACTTTTTGGTAAATAATTTTAAAAGCAAAAAATCAAAGTTTTTTGCTTAAAAAAATTTTTTTTTTCTTTTCCTCACTCACCGGCCCTTATATAAAATAAGTTTAATGCCATGAACAGACACTCAAAAAAATAATTTATTACAACACATAGAGACACAATTCATGTCTGATTTTTATTTGTTATAATTTAAATTCACTTTCTAATTTTAATAACCTGGGTTGGGGTTAAATACGTATTTGTATTTGTTTTTGGTAAAAATAGACCTATTTGGCATATTTGTATTTGTGTTGTATTTGATAAAAATTTTTTTTTAAACATTTGTATTAATATTTGATTGAAATGTGTTTGCAGTTCCATAAATTGGGTTACCCACTCAGCGTAGTTAAGGAGAGATCCGAACGATTTGCATTTCTTAAAAACAAAAATTTACATTTTTAAACTTAAATTTTTTGTATTTTACGCTTATTTTTTGACTATTATTATATTAAAAAAAAATTATTATATATATTACTGGACATGATATATTTTTAAAAAGTAAAATTTAAGCTTTTTTTTATATAATTTATTATTTTTTTATAAATCTTTTTTTAACCAAAGCATCAAGCAAAACAAAACTACCACTAAAATACATAAAATGTGACAGGACAGCGTCATAAAAACAGCTGAAACAAATGTGTTAAGTGTTTACATTCCAAAAATGTCTCTTTTATTCAGTAAAAAGAATTTTTGTTTACAGCATTAAAATATTCAATAAATGACTAAAAACCTCTTATTTTATCCTTATGTAAACAGTAAAACGTTAAAATCAAAGTTTTCACATTAGTTTTCACTCATAGTAATTTTTTATTATAATCTCTTTATAGTCGTTTGATTAATTACTAAACAGCTTTTCAGCTTTTGTGTAACGTTTCAGCTTTTGTATAACTTCTGCCCCATAGTATTAAGCTAAAACTTTAAACTCGTAGATAATAAAATCACTGAATATTTGTAAACAATAAAACAATGAGCTTTGTAATTTTTTTCAAGAAATAAACCAATCAAAACGCACATAAAATAAGACAACATTTTTTGAGAGCAAAAGGGCCTAAATACTATATTTTTAGTCGTATCTCTCCTTAACTACGCTGAGCAGAGTTTTTTTGAAAATACCAATAGAGATTTTTTTTCATTTTTAACACTAAAATTAGCTAAAAATTTGTTTTTAAGGGAAAATTGTTTTTAAGGATTTGCTTTTATGCTGTATGTGCATAAGGGTGTAATGTGTTAGAAGACTTGTTTTCATATTTCTATATAGTAGACTATTTTATTAGTCTTGTCTTGAAAGAATCTTAACCTAAATTACAAATATTTGTACTTGTATTTGAAAAATGCAGACTGAATATATTTGTATTTGAATTTGTTTTTTTATTTAGAATTAATGAATTTAGAATTAATGCATTTGTATTTGATGAAACATATTTACCTCCCTGGTAATCATAGTCTACTTTTATTTGCTGCAATTCCTAAACAGAATTTAATAAAACAAAACAAACCCATTTTTAAGCTGTATGTTCCTTTCTTTTCTTTGCCAGTAAACTTAACAGGATGGGGTGGCGACCTTGAATAGAAATCACATAAAATGTTAGTCAACTTTCTAAACTAATTAGTTTCTCACCAAACAACAAATTATATAAAAAATAACTACAAATCACAATTTAAAAGTCACATTATACAAGCAGAAAGTAAAATTAAAGAATTTCTGATATTTTCTTTTAAATACAATTCTAGAGTATTCTCTGTGATAGTGTCACAAAGTATTCTCTGTGATAATGTCACAGAGTATTCTCTGTGATAATGTCACAGAGTATTCTCTGTGATAATGTCACAGAGTATTCTCTGTGATAATGTCACAGAGTATTCTCTGTGATAATGTCACAGAGTATTCTATGTGATAATGTCACAGAGTATTCTCTGTGATAATGTTACAGAGTATTCTATGTGATAATGTCACAGAGTATTCTATGTGATAATGTCACATAGTATTCTTTGTGATAATATCACAGAGTATTCTCTGTGATAATGGCAAACTGTTGTAACAACAAAACTCATTTTATTCATCACTCTAAAATGTTGATACATCTAAAAGACCTAGTCTTCTTGTTAAACCTTGCTTGTGGCAGTCAACATTAGATTTTGATCTGATATAATGCTTTTTCTTAATTAAATTTTTTTTTTTAATTTAAAAAAAAAAATTGATTTAAAAAGTTTAATAAAATTAATACTTTTTAGAAATAATATTCACATTTTCAGTTTATAAAAATTTATTGATACACTTCATTTATATGCATGTGCCATATTATATTAAAAGTTATTGATACACTTTATTTATATCCATGTGTCACATATGACTTACTCTTTATACATAATTGAAAGGTAACTAAATTCAATTTTATTTACTAATTATATTGTAATCATATAACACTCATTAAATAAAAGAGTAAATATACAATAGTAACAGGAATTTAATATTTACACCATTATAAAATCTAAACATAAGCAATGAAATTTTTGTGAGAAAATAAAAGGCTGTATTTGTAAAAGTCAAAAAATCATTACTGCATTTGGATTAAAATCTGTTTGTTCTTGTTCAAATAAAAATTCTAATAAATGAATTTATTATTTCTAAATATTGCTCTATGAAGTGTCACAGAGCAAAATGTTGCTTTAAGAAACAAACTTTCATACCACATCCCTCACTGCTTTTACTTCCCTTCCTTCTCAATCTTAGCATAAAATAAAAAAAAAAATCTCAACTGTCAGACCTTGAACCCACCCCAGGTACAAAAAATTAAAATTAATGCATAAATTTATTATTGAGCTCAAAAAGACTTCAAAAATTACCTTTTTAACTACTTAAACAAAATAAAGTAATTTTGTCATAAATTATCATAAGTAATATGCCAACTCAACATTTAAATAAGCTTTACATAAAAGGCTGTGTTTAGAAAAGACAAAAATTGTAAAGATATATTTTGTAATTATTAGGTAAAATCACCTTGAGAAATTTTCCTTTGACTGCAAAAATACCCTATAAAATGTGCATTAATTATTCAATTTATATGGTACTTTTCAAAAAATACTTAATTTGATATTAAAATCCACCATGTAAAAGATTGTGTATGTACTAAATTTTAGGTCAATTACTCATTCTGTTTGTTAAATATTGCTATTAAAAAAAAAAAAAAAAGCAAAAAATGCTGAGATAGCATAAATAAGATAAATGATATCTGAATATCTCAAGAACCGTTGGAGATTTTAATTTTCAGATTTTAATAGTTTTAATAAAGCCTAAAACATATTTAAAAAATTAGCAAAATGTAAAACATGTGGCGACATTTTTTTGGGTTTTTATGGTGATTTGAAATAGAATGACCCTATAATAATAATAAAATGATAGTTCAATGTTTTTTAAATAAAGTTAAAACTAACTGGAGGAAATGGAGCAAGGGGCACAGTCAACTATATTTCAAGTCTTTTTACTAATTTAAAATAATTTTTATAATAATAATAATAATAATAATAATAATAATAATAACAAACAATAATAATAATAAAAAATAATAAATATAATAAAAATAAATTTAATAAACTATATTAAATAATAAATTTATTTCTGAGATGTTAAAGTTCCGTGTTGTATAACATTAAACATGGTTCAAAGTGATTTCTGTAACTTAAGTCATTTTAGTCATTCAAATAACTACTATTTTAATGGACTTTTCAAAGATTAATTAATTTATTATTGCTTCGTTTTTTATTATTATTACAAAACATAATTAAACATACGGTTCATTTTCCAATTTTTTGTGTGTCTTAATTGAAGCAGTTGACTTCAGCAAACTCTAAAAAAAACTATTATGCAACAATTATTTTTATTACAAAATAAATTTTAGCATTATCTTTAGTAAAATAATTATAAATAGTAGCTGTTAGCAACCTTTCTTGATAATGTAATTTAATCATAAAATTCTTTATATAGCCTTAAATTGTTTTTTATACTGTTTATATAACTATTTGTATAAATAGTTAAATTTAGTATTTACAAATGCTATGCACAAAGCTCATTCAATGTCAAATCAAGTTTTTTTATATTTTATATTTTTTAAAAATAGTTTAAAAAAAGTTCTTATATATACTATTTCAAAAGAAAAAAGTTAATAAAAGTTAAATTAAATTTTAAAACATTAAATAAAAAATGATATTTAAAAGCAAAAAATAATATTAAATAAAAAATATATGAACATTTCATTTATTAAATTTACAATTTAAAAACCTGAGTATTATATACTTGCTTGTTCAAATGTTTACCTCCTTATCTGGATTTGCATCTCTCAATGCATGCACCCAACTCATCATTGCAGCTGTATCTTCAGCCTATTAAGAAACTATTTACATAATATTGCTAGCCAATAAAATAGTATACCTAGAAGTAACTAGATATTTTCCAAAAAAATTTAATTAAAAGCATGTCTCAAATTTTATTCTATTTATCTATTTTAATAACTACACACACAGGCACACACGCACATAAAACACATGCACATGTACACACACATATATACATACACACACACACATATATGTGTGTGTGTATATACTTAGACAATTTACTTTTGGGTTTAGAATCTTGCTAATTATTTTACTTATATTCAGTTCACCAAGTTTTCTCTTCAATAGTAAGACCTTCTCTGAAAGATTATGGGTTATGATTTGTGTGTGTGCGCGCGCGCGCGTGTATGTGTATGTATTAGGAATGTAACAGAAGTTAATTAGAGATTTAACAGTGGTTTAAAAATTTATATATATATATATATATATATAAAATTTATCATTGTTAACAAACTATTTCTATTCTATTTCTATTATATACTATTATATCTACTCAGCTCAACAATTTATTTGATTTTCTATTTTTGTTAGTTACCATTATATATCCAAAAAAAAAAAAACTTGCATTTCTTTGCTTGCTATTGAATGACAAATAAGCTATGTTTTATTTAATTACTTTTAATTAACTTTTTTTAACTTTTCTTTTTCTCACTCTATTAGTAACAACAAGTTCATGACAATCATCCTCATCAAGTTACTTTAATTTTGAAAGAAAATCACTGGATCCAATGGTCATGTGACTAGAAATATTTCAAAAATATGTGGCGGCACACAAGTTATAACTTAAAAGAATATCTATGAAACATGCACAATAATTAAAAAAAAAATGAAAAAACTTGCAAATTTTTTACCTGGACTTGTATATGTAAAAAATTTAATTAAAAAAAAACAAAATAAAAAAATGTGTTAATATACTACAAATACAAAAAGTAGTTATGCAAAACAAAAATTAAAGCTAAAAAACAAAAACCAAATTTACCTGAAAAAGATATTCATTGCCATGTGAAGTAACCATTCTAATAACATGTCTTCTTTTTACATAATCACTAGCTATTTCTATAATGGAACTTCTGATTGGTATTGGTTGGATAATATCAACATCTGCATCACAACCTTGTGCTTTGTAGCAGAATAATCGATGTCCTTTTAACACTGCATAAACAGGCTTCCAGGTTCGAGCATGTGCTTTCTAAATTAAAATTTTTATTAATCAAAACACTTTAACAACAAAAAAATACATTCAAAAAAAAATTATGTTCTTAAAAATAGGAAATCAATTTATTAATGCACAATTCAAACTTTTACTACTGCGTTTGTTTTTTTTTAGAGCATTTTTAAAGTAAAGTAGAAAGTATCCAAATGAAAAAATATAAAATGAATAATAAAAAATTATCTAATAAATGTAAAATATTAAAATAAAAGATTGATATCGAATGAAAAAGTAACATCATTGAAGCAATATGGAAAACTATGGAAACAGATGGTAAAATAAAGAACAAAACATAGTTATAAAACAATCGTTATTTGAGTAAATATTTTTTCTTTTTATTTCTATTTTTAATAATTCATTTTTGAGTTTTATTTATTTATTTATTTTGTTAGAGACCTTGTTCTTTAAAAAAATTTATAAAACTTTTATTTAAAATTTTTAAGAACTTTTTGTTTATTATTTTTCAAACACTTGTTTCTATTTTCTGTAAATTTTAGTCACAATTTTTTATTAACTTCCGTAATGTTTACTTTCGAAAATGATTTAAATTAATTTTATTTTTAGTTTTTTTTTTGTTAAAAATTAGGCACCCACCATTCCGAGTCACTGTCATAGTAATCTTTGCATTTTTTTTGAACTAAAACAATTAGAAAATGAAAAGTTGTTTTTTATCCTTTACAATCATAAAATGTTAAGTAAAGCCACACAAGGATTTTTCCAACGTCCTTAATTAAATAATTTAAATTAAAAAAGAGATCAAGTGCTGAGGTTTTAAAAGTAATTAAAATGCAATTTATTTCTAGTCATTTGATGTCCAGGACCTCCTTAATTGTTTCTGAGAGTTCAAGACTAATTTTCAGATATGAATCTAGAGTCCTTATATAAAATAGTAGCCTAAAACTCTAGGACTCTGCACTAAAAAAGAACCGGTTCCAGAACTCTAAAGTAACAAATTTTTTCTCTATGTAGTCCAGAAGTCTCTTAATATTTCAAGAGATTTCACAACTGGTATCTGATATCTTCAAGCTTTTAATAAAGCTTATTTAATATTTTATATTAATAAGTTTATTTACTTATATTATTTATTAAAATGCTTACGTCATGATAAAAACCTGTTCAAATAAAGGGTAAGCAAAATAAAGTTTAAAAGCTAGTGAATAGAAAGAATCTGAAAGAGATGGTAAACAGCAAACAGAATCAAGTTATAGGAATAGCAATAAATAATGGAATATTTTTTAATATAACTTTTTTAATATAAGTTATAAATTTTTAAATTATGAAGTAATTAGAAATTCTTAATTATATTAGTTATTAAAAATTAATATTAATAGTAATTAATATTATTTTAAATCTGTTTTCCTTAAAGTAGTTAAAAAAGTATTTTAGAAAATAAAAATTATTTTAAACAAAAAAATATTAAAATTCAATTTACGAAACTAGGCTTTTATCTGGACAAAAAAATTGTTTTAAAAAAAAAAATTATTTTGGTTTTTGTAATAACTTTTTTTTCGCCTTATTCAAGCATAAATTTTTATTACACAAATTATATAGTAACTAATATCTTTAATTATAAATTTTGTTGAAATTTATTTCTAACAGTTTACCATTTAGCCCTCTTTTCCTCCTCAAACCATGTAATAATATCACAACCATGTTTATAACAGCCATGTGTGTTATAACACAGCCATATAGCCAGGTGTGTAATAACACAAATTAAACTTGCTATATAATATATCAACAAACCTACAGTCTAAAAGTGTATTAGCACTTTCAAAGCATTGTGTTGTTAATTAATTCTACAATCATAAAAATGCCTTTAAAAAAATCCACAAGTTACTGTACTTTTATTAAAATCATTGTTTAAAACAACCCACAGATTTTTTCACAATTCCTCTGCATTTAATCATTTAAAAATAGTTAGATGCAGGAATTTTACAAAAAACATGGCTGCCATCCAATTTCTTTGTTTTTCAATACCATAAAACTGATGTAAAAAAACAGTAAACAAATAAAAAAAATTAAGCATGACATGTAGCGAATATCACTATTAAATAATGTGGTCTAACTAACTAAACTTTACCTTTGATTTAACAAATTAGAAATATCAAATAAGAATAGATAGTAAAAGAAATGTTTTTTGAGTAACATCAACAGTGGCATTTGAAAAAATTAAAAATTTAACAAAAGTTTGAAACTCTGCAACTTCTTTACATTCTTTTACCTGTACTTACTTTTTTGTCAATAGATTTTTCTAGTTTTCTATTTAATGGACCTTCCTTGATAACCTATAAAAAATGATTTTAAACGTCTTTATAAAAAAAACCATTTAACAAGTATCAGTACAAAAAAAAGTTTTTTTTAAAACTTTTTTTGAAACTTTATTTAAAAAAAATTAATTTATCATTTTAAAATCAAACAAATTAAATATAATACTTAAACTACAAATACAGCAATACACTTAAATATAAAA